>JAOEHX010053054.1:3329-16335 GCA_025448015.1 Bolborhynchus lineola | reverse complement strand
TGAATGCTCCATCCCTGGCAGCGTTCAAGACCAGGTTGGACAGAGCCTTGGATGATGTGATTTAGTGTGAGGTGTCCCTGCCTATGGTAGGGAGGTTGGAACTATATGATTTTAGGGTCCTTTCCAACCCTAACTGTTCTGTGATTCTATGATTTATCATGAAAAATACTACTTGAAAATTAATTGTAGTTGACTTACACGTTAGAACTGTTCATAGGTTGAAAGCTGTCTGAAGAATAGTAAATGAAGGAGAAGAATGAGCAGCAGTATTTGCAATCTGGATATGCAGTGTAAAATTAGTGAAAGTTTGGAATAGGGAATAAGCTGCTATTTAATAGTTACAAATTATTCTGAGCTGGAAAATACTACAATTGATAAATACAGGGAAGAGAGAGAATAAGTTGTAAGCTAACAAATTTGGAATGTGGTCCCAAAAGCAATAAAATGATGAGATTTACAGCTACTACCTGAAAATATGTACTTAAATAACTTGTTTTAAGAAAGCAGTCAGGATGAAAAGTACTGATTGAGGGTGTGTCATCTTCATGGGGGGGCGGGTAGCCAAGGACAGACTTGTTATTGGTGAAATGTAGAAATAGAAGAATTTTTCCACCTTTAGGAAGAGAGTATTGTCCCATTCTTAGGATATCTGTTAAGACAAATCCAAATAAGATGCCATTGTGAGCAGTGAGGGAGGTCTCTTTAGTACAGAATAGACATTTTTGTCTTGCCTCCGGAGATGAGATGGGCAATATGCCTTACCAAAACTCGTGAAGATAAATGTTTTGAGTGACAACTTCACAATTCATTCCAGGAGACAAATCAATTATATATTTATGAAGGTGAACACTGTGTAGAGTACCAAATGCAAATTAAGTTTCTAACCCTTGGCCAGTCAGGTGTTGCTCTGAATTTAAAACAAAATGGTTTTTATCCAAAATTGACTGAAAGAGAGTTAGGAACTTATGCCACAATACTGCCTGAAGACAAGTATCACATTACATGAAAGAATTAAGGCAGAACTTGGCAAGATGTCTCAGCCTGAGCCCCAGAACTTCAACAGATCAACAGAAAAGGCTTCTAGAAATCTCATTAAGATTCTGAGGTTTGTATTAATCTGGAAAGGGCTAGAGCACAACCTTGTCATCAAGTTCCTTCTCAAGTTCTGTTTCTTCAAATTTCATAAGATATTCATCAATGATTATTTAATACTTCTGCTTTTCAACTGTGTATGTCCCTGTACAGTGAATGAAATGATTCAAAAAACAGAGCACCTGCAAAGAGAGATTCTAATGATGATTGGCCAAATCAAAAGGACAGTCAGCGAGTATTCATGTTTCACATTCTTGGCATTCAGAAATAAAGTGTCCCTTTTGCCCCATATTTCATGAACAAAAGTATCTGTTAGCTAGTTCTGGCAATAAGGTGGGTCATGCAAAAGCACCTTTGCAAAGAGCCTTACTTGAGGAGCTTATTAAATGCAGTTAGGGTAAGAGCAGAATCCAACTGCTCTCCACTCTCACTAACCAATGTATTTTCAAATACGAATTTTTTATAAAAGGGCCAGGAATGAGAGACACCTAGCGTGATTCTTGCAAGATAGGACAAGGCTATCTTTCAAGTATTTCTGCAGAATTCCAGTTCTTGTTAGACTGTCTCAGAAAGTTAGCTTTCATTCTTTATTTTCCACTTAGAAATTAGGACTTACATAACAGTCATTTTTAAACAAAAAGTGAATAAAAAAACCCAAGTAAAAGTGTGGAACCTTCCCCTAGCTCGAATGATTGGTAAAAGCATGCAGTTGAGAATGCAATAATTTTGCCGTCTTGGCTCAGCATGTCTTTAAAAAAGAAAATATTTCATGTCTGATGTACATTAAATGAAAAGTTGCAGTCCTCTACATAACCTCTCTAAAGCTGTAATACATTTACTTTGGTGATATGCTGAAATAAATACTTTCAAAGAGATCTCATTAGCTAGATACTCTCTTTGCCTTTAGTCCAGTCAAGTACGTATAATTTTCCTTCAAGGTCAAACTGTAGAATGTTCGATCTGAAGCAAAAGCACATTTCTTTCTGCTAAGTCTTGTTTTCCTGAAGCACTGCTGTCTATGTGAGTACCAAGAGCTAAATCACAGGTTCTGTGTTCATTTATGAGTCCAGTTTCATGTCAGATGCTATTCTCTTAATGTCTAACTTCAGGAAGTTAACTAGAATTAGGCAGTTACTTAAGAGATTAGATGGTATCACATGTTGTTAAAAACTCCCTCAGTTTTAAATTATGGAGCTATAACCTAGCTAATGCTTAGAGTTAGCAGAGGCTAACAATAAAGTAAGAAAATCAGGACGATTACCAGCTGTATCACAATATCAGGTGATACTGGTTTTACAGCCAGAAGTTTCTTTCAGTCTATTTCCAAAACATACATTAATTTACAAATATGCTTGCTTGAAAAGGACTCATGCCTATGTCCAGCATGAATTCTCTTTCCAAGATACGTTTATTTAGATGTGTTGTATTTGATAAACCACTGAACCAAGCATTTTAACATAGTTTGGATATAGTTTCATAGCTTTCAGAGCAACAGATGAAGAGTGTTTAATGTAGAAAATATTTTTTTCATTCTTTGAACAGTATTCCTAGCAGTCACAAGTCTGTGAGTGTTAAAAATCTTATTTAAATTTAATTTAATTTCTGAAAGGTTTTGCTTCTCTACAGATTTAGAATTAATCACAGTAAAGAATAAATGGTTACATAACCTTTAGTGTTTAAAACGGATTAAACAAAATTTGTAATTAATAAGTATTACTTCATTGTTAAATGGCATTTAGGATGACTGTTCTATACCCATATTAACATTGATGGAAAATATCAAAGTATCTAAATGTCAAGTGGTTTTCTTTAGTTTTCAACCATTCTTCCATTTTAGTAAGTAACAAGTTGATCAAGCAACAGCACTTAAATAGCAAAAAGATTGTTGAGGCATCACTATAATCCTGTTATAACCAATTATTTACCTGGGTTGACTACTCTTGATATATATTTGTGCCAAAAAAACATGCAAAGCTATGTTCAAGTGTACAGAGCATATCCGAGCACCTTCAAATACTGCAGCTGGGCATAGATTATATGCATACCTCAATCTGGAGTATTTATTTGTATGAAGCATTTGTATATTCCCTCAAATAAAAAAAAAAAACCCAAACCACAGTATAATTTTAGACTGCAAATTAAACGTAAAATGAAAGGAACTGGTCATACTGGTCTCATTTCCTCCATTATAACATTATGCTGAAGAGATATGAAGCTAATTCTTCTTGTAAACCATGAATAATTACTGTAAAACAATTACTAAGACCGATCTGCAAACATAATTGGGCATATAATTCTCGATTCATCATTCACTTGATGGGTAAAGTTTCTCAATTTTTCAAAGAAATAGGTAGTACAATATATCAGCTCGATGGATTCCTCCATCCATCACCCCCTGGCTCAGAACTTACACTCTTTAGCCTTTTAAAGCTCTTTGAAATTACCATTTACGTAGAATTATTAATACAGGGTATGATAATGACTCAGAAAGCCACCTCCTTCAGCCTGTCCATTCTTTTCAAGTCAACATTGCTAGGATAGAGGAATTTCAACTGAGCCTGCTCATTCACTCAACACATTTTCATATGACTTTAGTCTCATAACATAGCCAAGAAAATTATTTGTCCAAAATTTAAATGCAGAAGGAAGATGCTAATTAAGAAGAATACAAAATTATTCACCGGATGTTAAAGAGACTAAGCATTCCAAGGTGCATACTAAAAATGGTTCCTCTTTGTTACTGTTCCTTTATATGTGATATTTTCTTTCATTGAAGTGAAAAGGCCTTGCTTTTTAGCTCAGGGAGGATTTTATGGTTCTATTACTGTGTTATTCTAAGACTCAACTTCCTTTTTCTTTTTCCTGTCAAAGTGGTAGTAAAAATCCTTCTAGCTATCTCCCAGGACTGGACTTCTGGACTTTTAATTTCTGGGGCACTCCTGGGACATATGGGTGCTGCTGCCTCCTGGTGTTGGAACTTTGAGTTCCATTCCTTTCAAGGTGAAACACAAATCTCCCTCATACAGTCTGTGAGGCAAGGCTGCTGTTACAAACACACACAAGGAGATCGTAAACATTGTCTTCTGAGGCATCCGTTCCCAAGGAGAAATATGGACACTGCTTTTCAGTGGATCAGATACTGGTACTATTTTCTACACTGTATCAGGAAAAGTCAAAAACTGGCATAATGACAGATTTGCAGGTATGAGTAATTCTCACTGACTCAAGGCAGAAGTTGTGCATTTATTTTAGTGCGCACAAAAAATAGTTTACTTGCCCACAGTTGAAACCTTAACATGATTTGAGTCCTTTTGAGAAGGTGTCATGATGGAATACATATATTGCTTTGAATGATTGTGGAAGCATGCAAAGCTTGGGGTACATTCAGTACATTCCAAAGGAGAACTAGCTGAAGTATGTTATCTAGGAAACAACAAGTTCTTGTATGAGGTACCAAGTGAGATTTAAAATGATTCAACTTGTGGTGCAAGTAAAAGAAAACACATTAAAAAAATGTAACTCAAGTTAAAACCACTATCAACTCAAAAACCAAAGGCAGTACTCAAAATATATCCATTTATATCTAACTTAATGACTAATACTATTCAGATTCATTTTTGTGACTTCACAGAATTACAGAGTAATTTGGGCTAGGAAGGGTATCTTCTCCAGTACCCCTGGTCAAACAGGGCCACTTAGAGCAGACTACTCAGGACCGTGTGCAGGTAGCTTTTGAGACTCCACAACCTTCCTGGGCTATGCCACAGCTCAGTCACCCTCATGGTTGGAAAAAAAAAAAAAAATGTTTCCTGATGTTTAGAGGGAAAGCTGTGTTTCAGTTTGTGACCATTGCCTCTGGTCCTGTCACTGGGCACCACTGAAGAGAGCCTAGCTCCATCCTTTGCACCCTTCCTTCAGGTATTTCTGTAAGTCAATGAGACCCCTGAGCCTTCTCTTCAGGCTTAACAGTCCTAGCTCTCAGCCCTTCCTCACAGGAAAGGTGCTTCAGTCCCTGCATCATCCTTGTGGCCTTTCATTGGACTTCCTGAAGTATGTCCATGCCTTTTATGTACTCGGGACCACAGAACTGAACACAGCACTCCATATGTGGCTTCATCTGCTGAGTAGAAGGAAGGATCACCTCTGTTAACCTGTTGCAAATACTCCTCTTAATGCAACATCAGCTTACTTTGTGCAAGGGCGTGTTGCTGACATGTTTTAAAGGACATATAAACTTTTAACCTGAATGCTTAACACAAAGAATTTGATTAATAAATAGTTCGTAGGTAAGAATACGAGCTATTACGTTGTTTTAAGGTAAAGTAGGACATCTAAGAAATTAACACTGTTGTAGCTCAGTATAGGTATTTTTAAAAGATGATTTATTTCCTAGTAAAAGTAAGGATATAATAAGCTAATAGAAGTAAATATAATGATATATAATAAAATTGAGTCTGTATTTCGTATGTAAAATTACTCCTTTTTTAAAGAAGCATTTCATCTTTATATTTTATGATAATGTAATAGTAAGAAGAACTGGTTACCTGGAAAGCACTCCTACAAGTTTGATGAGTACCTGTATTTCTCTAGAATGTTCCTGGAATGTAATTGTACCATGTATTCCACTACAAGAAAAAGACGTGAAATTGTAACCTCATTAGGTTTAGGACATGGAAGTTGATTTTTCGGTAGTGCAACTCTTTTGCAAGAGAATAAGAGACTAGCATAATACTTTAGCAATGTTAAAGAACTGTTTGTTAATCTTTTTTGGCATGTCATTGAAATAGAACAAAACCTTGAGGGCTACAAAGTTAATACTTTGCTGGTTACAGCATTTTTAAATTTTTCAGTATGAACAAATTTGTTGGTGTATAATGGTTCTAGTCTGTATAACAAAGCTATGCTAAACTCACCGTGTTGCATCTGTCTGTGCAGCTATTTATAGTAATTGCTCATTCAGATTCATAAATGTATCCTGCAGATTTTCATGAGAATCACATTGCATTACTACTGTAAGCTACATAAAATTGCACTAAATGAGCTGCTAAGAGATATATGTATCTATCTGGCTCAACATGGATATGAAAATAAAAAATTATAATACATTTTAAGTATTCAGTGAACAGAGAGATGCTGCACATTTAATTTGTCACAGGCACTAGTTCTAGTCTTCCACTGTTCCATATTGTTAAGCCTTTCCTAGCACCCTTGAAAAATTCTATGATTAATGAAATTAGCCCTTCAGATCCTAACCCTTTGAATTTCAGGGGCTTAAATATCTGAGTCTCAATTCCACTCAGTCTTTTTTCTGTTTCAGTTTGATTTTGTCTGATTCGTTCAGAGTAGATTGAGTTCATAATTCCAGTAGGCTTTCATTTCTCCAGATCATGTAATTCATTCTTTACATGAATGATTTTATTGCTTATTTCATAATTTATTTATTTGTTTATAATTTTTATTTTGGCTTAGCTGTTGGAATACTTTAATTGATTAGAATTTGGTTTTATATTTTTTTGTTGCTTAGCCTACCTGAGTTTGCAGTGGGAAACTTTATAATCTGAGTGTTATGATTACTACTGGGGAGTGAAAGGTAGACTGCTTGAGAACAAAATTACAATCTTAGTTCTGAATACGAAAGGCAGTCATTCACCCCTCAAAGCAATGATTGCTTATGAACTTGAAAACTGAACTAGGTGATCTTAAGGTCCTTTCCAACCCTAACTATTCTATGATTCTGTGATAACACTATCTAAAGATAAGGGGCTCAAAGAGCAAACTTTACCCCACTGCTTATCTTTCCTTGTTTCTTGATTGTTCTCTCTGACCATGACAGCAGGCAAAGAATATGAATCAAAATATTACAAAAATGAAGTTTACATGGCATTTTCAAGGGAGAAATCATAAAGGAAGTGAGGGAATATTTAGATTCTGGCAAGGAAGTGCAGAAAAGATATGTCCAGGTAGTGTCACCTGTTTGGAAGTGAATGTGTAAAGGAGAGTGGTAAAGTCACCTGTAAATAGCCCGTTTCCTCTTGCTAGACCTAGGTTGCTTCTTTTATTTGTAAAGAATAAAGATTCAGGTGAAAAATCAGTGAGATAGAAACTGTTTTCAGATGTATTTAACTGGGAGCGATCTGACCTAGATGAGTTCATGGGGGAGGCAGCTCACACATGACATTTGACAAGTACAGTATTAAATAAACGTCAGTCATCCATATAGCATCAAGGAGTTTCTGAAAGTGAAATTTAGTGTAATCCTTATGACCCAATGCTCCTTTGAAGGGTTCTGGGATAATTAAATATATGGGAATTCCCAATCTGCCTCATACTGTAAATTGTTTAATAAAGGTAATCTGAGATGATCAGGAAAAAAACTCTCAATGCATGGAATAGCACTGGAATTACTTAGAATCCTGGAATCTTCCAGTTTTATGCTCCTTGACATTAAACAAATCTGACTTGGTTAAAAAAAAATCCAGACTCAAACTTTCTTCCAGAACTGTCTGCTAACCTACTATCACTACCCACCAACCTGTTAACACAACCTGAATAAAAGTTATAGAAAGACTTAAAAATATGACAGATCATTTCAAATCTTGAAGGAACATGCCTTTGCAGCAGTAGGCAAGTCACAATACAAATTTTAGCATTTCTCTTCTTATTTCCACATAAAAATAGTAATTAGTCCTTTACAATTTAATGAAAGCGACTATAACTGCCTCATTTATACCTGTTTTCTCCAGTCTCTGGACATTTTTCTACCTAATATGCTTTCTGCAAAACAGAGAATTCATCCCAATTTATTATACTAGAAGCCATTGTAAAATATATTTTTGAAGTTTTCCTATTCAATGATGACACACTTCTGAGGAAAAAAAACTTAACAGAGAGTCCACTTTGTTCTCCAGCCTTGATCAAATGTCTTCATATTCTAGAGGTTATTATAGGAAATTTGTTTAAATTTGAACCCTTTTTCTTCATAACTTTTCAACATACAAATGACTTATCTTGATGTGAAATGAAGAAATGTTTCATTTCCACTTCTAATTACCTCTTGTTCTGGTTATAACAATTCCCTTTAAAATAGAGAAACTGAATTCTTTATACCAAATCCTTTGAAGTGCTGACAAGGAAGAGATAAAAAAAAGTGTCCTGTGAGAAACCTAGTCATATTGTGAATAGTGTGCCTGAGTCCCTGATCCTGGGTGACTGAAAGTGTTTATTGTATCCATAGTGAATGTAATTGTGTGCTAATTGAACACATGAAGACTCTATAACTTTTGTGTTAATATGGCACAATCTAGCCAATGAGGCAAAATTAGTTGAAAGAAAGATTTTGTTTCCATTACAGCTCCAGTAATAAGTTATAGGATATTTGAAAGACATTGTGCAACTTTTAGTTTTCAGAAGAAAAAGTTTTAGTACAAGAATTATATTTTATGTATTTGTATTGATGTTATGAATTCATTATAATATTTTTAAACTTATAGGTTCCAGTGTAGAACCCATAATAAAACCCTGTAATTTTAAGGCCAAGAGCATGTATGAAGAAACAACTTGTGCTTTGTTTCTTTTATTCTTTGCCCTTCCAGATACCATAATGGAAAATCACAGTCTGCCTGTGTGTAATAGCTTATTGATTGACTTTCTTTCTGCCCTGTTTTGAAGGGCAGGTGAGTGGTGTGATTTGCTAACAAAGACATTGCTCAAAACAGATACAAGCAGTTGGATAAGCATATTGTAAGGTTGTACCAGGGATACTAATCACATTACAGTGGAAGCAAAGACTGGAGAAGGGCTACAATGTAGTGAAAGCCCGGGTGATAGTGGGAGAATGTTTGCAATTTTTGCTCATGCCTGCCTGTCATTTGCATTGCACAGGTATTATAGTGCACAAGACACTATTGGCCAAAGTTTTTTTTAAAAAAAAAAAGATTTTGTAATACTAAATCAATGCCAAAGGTATATCTATATTTAGTAACTGTTGTTTTTTTTAATTTACCTCTTACAAAATTACTGTGTTACTCCATCAATGGTGGCAACAGGAAGTGTGTCTGTACAAATAGTTTGCAGCAACAGAATTGTTATGCCACTTTTCTATGTTCATAGTGCATCCATAACTACCATGGCAAAGTCTGGAAGCCTAGAAAAGTTAATTTTGTCCTTCTGAGTTCCTCAACTATCTGTACTAACTTTAAGAGAACCCTTATGCCAACTATACTCCTAACTTGTGCACCTTGATCAGAAACATAAAACTTAGCTTAGGTAAATTTTGGCCTTCATCTTGTTCATACAAATGCTTCCACTGTTCATACAAATGCTTCCACTGATGCAAATGCTGTATAGCTGCACAATATACCAGTAAGTTCAGAAAAATGTTCAAATAGACAGACAGGATAGGAAACCAGTCAATGTTAATTTAGGTGTCTGCATAAGACTAGACATCTGAACATCAGATGAGATGTTTGAGTTTACATTATTGTAGTTGGTGATGTAATCTGTGCAGTCAATGAAGCTTCACCCTACCTATCTGATCTGCTAATACCCCTCTAGAAGCCAAGAACTATATTGACCAGATTCTTACCTCCAGTAATGGGGGCTCGGGTAACAAAACCACATAATAGGCACCTATCGTGTAGACACAGTAATGCTGACATTGCTTAATCCCAGCTGAAGAGCTACAGTCTTGGTGTATAAAACCCTGCAGTAACTCTAAAGAATGTTTAATAGGGTATTCACAGTGACCAGCATGAGTATATGGTTAGGCTTAGCTGACCACAAGAACTGGCAAATTCACTCAATGGATGGGGTGCCAACCATGGGAGACAGTCTGATTCCCATGAATTGCAGTTCTTCACAAACTGCTTCAGCATGGGGCCTTTGCACAGGGTACAGTCCTTCAAGAACAAACTGCTCCAGCATGGGTCCCCCACAAGGTCACAGTTCCTGCCAGAAAACATGCTCCTGCATGGGCTTATCTCTATGGACCACATGACCTGCCAGGAACCATCCTCTCCTCTCTCCCCTCCTCTCTCCTCTCTCATTCTTCCCTCCACTCTAATTTTCTCTCCCCTACCCTTCTCTCTTCCCCTTACAGGAGCCACTCTAGCAACCTCTCTGCTACCAAAGCCTTGCCATGGGCACCCAGTTCACCTGTGTATGCACAGAACATAAGCAGAGAGTATTTTCTGCAAAATAAAGAGGGAAAACAGAGTTAAGCTTTTCTGTGTTCCACATTATGTATTCCAAACAGCATAATATTACAAAGAGGCAGTTTCTTATATTTAGTGATCTTTGTTAGATAGCACAAACATTGCAAGATAAGTACTGGAAAGATAGAGGAGAGTGCATGTCATGGTGGTGTATTCAGTCAATGTAATTTTTTGATATTATCAGAAAGCAGGGTAGTAAAGATTTATATGAGCTGTTCTAATGCTATCGTATAATTCTCCTTTAGTATTTTCACTTTAGATCAGGAGAATAGCTTTGAAATTCACCTTGTCTCCTATGAGTCACATGCTGGAGTTCTTTCAGACAGGTAGTTACTGAATTCCTTTTGGCCAAAACCTGAACCACTGGATGCATTCCAGGGGCTCATGTAATACACTCCAATTTCTCTTGAGTGCACATTGTGGGACCTAAGTAGAGCTGGCCCAAAGTAAATGCTTGAGACATGCATGATGGTTGCCATTTTCCAGTCTTCATTTGTTTGCTCTGTAAGTCTGATAAAACTGTATTTCACCACTTGCAGATGTGGATGTGGGCCTCATTGTCATGAGTCTGAGGATCAGAGGCAACTCTTAGCAGTACAGCAATATTTTGGAATTGGGACACGCTAGTTTATATATATATATATATACACACAAATATATATAGGCAAACAAAGAATAATAGAATAACAATAAAAGAATTCTAACAATAGAACAAATAACTGCATATAACTACCTGTTAGCTTTTTTTCCAAGCTAGATCACTGAACACAAATTCACCAACAATTTAAGGTGTGAGATAGTGTCCTGGTTTCAGCTGTAGCAGTTATTTTTCTTCCTAGTAGCTGGTGCAGAGATGTGTTTCAGCTTCAGTCTGACAACAATGCTGATAACGCACTGAGGTTTTAGTTATTGCTAAGTAATGTTTACTCTGATCAAAGACTTTTTAGTGTCTCATGCTCTGCCAGTGAGGAGAGGTATGGGAAGCCGGGGAGAAGCAAAGACAAGACACAAGTTAAGTTAGCCACCCAAGGTACCTGCTTGAGCATATTGTGGGAGAGCTGCAAGGAAATTCTGGCAGAAAGACTGAAATGCACTTTTTCCTAACTGGAAGACTGAGTAACATGACTGTAAAAATGTTATTAAAGGAAAAGATGAAGATTTAGATACAAGAAAACAATTGCACAAGGGCCTTAAAAAAAAAATCTGTGAAGTATTTCAAATGAATGAATAACATTTTAGGTTATTTTAACTAAATTAATTGGAGAGTTTTTTCTGTGCATTAGTTCAATCCTGACAGGACAGAACTTCACTGAGAGGAAAAGATAGCAGTCTTAAATAGCCTCTTTCTTTGTCTTCCCCAGTGCACGAGGTTATGACTTCAATATCATTGCTTGGCTCTCTGTTACTATTGATGTTACCTCTATGCAACCCAAATAGTGATGAGTACTTCAGAACTTGTTTATTTTAGGTTATCCATCCACTGTTCTATTCGCCAATGGGAAATAAGGCTCAATGTGTGTGACTTGAATTCTTTAAACAGCTTAGGTTTTCACTGTCCTCTATTTCAGTGTTTAAAGTTACCATTTATGCTGTGACTGTACCTTTTCAGTTGCTTGGTTAGTTTGTTTTGTGCATATGTGAGTATTGAAGTAAACATTGGTTTAATGACTGTAGAATTTAAGTAGCAAAAGAAGTGATATAATTTTGAACCTGGCTGACTGACAACACTATAATCCAGCACACACAGATGTCAAAACAAATTCCTATTATGTAGACTTCGAGAAGCAATTTGGCTTCTGAAGAATAATAAATGTATCTAATGTTCTGTTAGGCAAGGGTATTCAAGGGAAACATTGGAATCATTCAAGAAACCGTGATTATATAGGCCAATGAAGAAAATGAAATACAGAGAAATGAATGTGTTGTGACAGGCTAAATGCCCTTTGTTCTTTCTTCAAAAACTGTTTTGTTCTTATTTATGGCTTTCCTTAGCGAAATGTGTCCTTGTTGCATATTCCTTTTTAAATACCCTGTAAAATTATTATGACACCAGCTGTAGAGCAACTTGACTGGTTTATGCTTACACAGATAGAACTGTGGTGGTGTAAATCTAAGAGATGCCAAACTGTCCACATACTATACTGGAATTGCCTGTGATCCTCTGTTATTTGTCTTTAAATATTTTATGCTTCTGACACAAATCCAATATTGCTTGCTTGGCTGGATGATGTTTTCAGATTCCAAGGTCATTTACTGTAACCAGTAGTTCATGAACCCTGTACACAAACATTTTGTAGCACTATTTCTTGTTATATGCTATTGTATTTTAAAAAAGATGTCTTTCTCAAACATAATCCTGCAATTCTGACATGACCATGGAAAACACCAATGAAAGAAATGGGAACAGTCAGGTAATCCTGTATTCTTGTTTCCATTGGCAAAGCTGTTACCTTTTTTTGTCTGTGACATGATTATGTAAAAAAATGCCTGAAAGTCAAAAAGTGACTGTTTAGCCTTTTGTATACGACCCTAAAATATCACCTTCTTCACATGCATGCTATGTTATGTTTTAATTAAATCCTAACACTCCATGCCTTCCCATTCCATCATCCGCAACCTGCAGGACTACGAGAACGAGTACAAGAATGCCTCGTTCGAGCCAGTACAGGCGGTACTTCGAAAGCAACTGATCATATCTCAGT
>JAOEHX010053053.1:0-25410 GCA_025448015.1 Bolborhynchus lineola | reverse complement strand
ATTTTGCCAGGCACAGAGGTGAGGCTGACTGCTCTGTAGTTCCCTGGCTCATCCATTTCCCCTTCTTGAAAATGGGGTTATATTTCCCTTTTTCAGTCATCAGTAACTTCACCTGACTGCCATGAGTTTTCAAGTATGATGGAGAGTGGCGTAGCAACTTCATTTGCAGCTCCTTCAGGACCCGCAGATGGATTTCATCAGATCCCATGGACTTGTGCACATTTAGGCTCTTAAGATGGTCTCAAACCAGATCCTCTCCTACAGTGGACTCAGGGTCTTCATCCTCACAGTCACTGTGTCTGCCTCCCAAGACTTGGGTGGTGTGGTCAGAGCATTTGCCCATGAAGACTGAGGCAAAGAAGTCATTATGAACCTCAGCCTTCTCCAAATCCAGGGTAGCCAGTTCTCCTGATAGCTTCCAGAGGAGGCCCACGCTGGCCCTAGTCAGTCTTTTATTTGCTACTCACTTATAGAATCCCTTCCTGTTATCTTTAACATTCCTAGCCAAGCTGAATTCTAAGTTGGCCTTATCTTTCCTAACCTGGTCCCTAGCTTCCCAGACAACATCCCTGTATTCTTCCCATGCCACCTGTCCTTGCTTCCACCTTCTGTAAGTCTCTTTTTTCCTTCAAAGTTTCCTCAGCAGCTTCTTATCCATCCAATGAGGTCTCCTGGCCCTCCTCCAGCATTTCCTTCTAGTTGGGATGCATTGCTCCTGAGCATGCAGCAGGTGATCCTTGAATATCAACCAAGAGTCTTAGGCCCCTGTGCCCTTTAGGGCTATATCCCATGGAACCTCACTGAGCAGGTTCCTGAAGAGGGCAAAGTCTGCTCTCTTGAAGTCCAGGGCAGTGAGCTTGCTGCACGCTCTTCTCACTGTCCTGAGGATCTTGAATTCATCTTCTCATGATCGCTGCAACCAAGGCTGCCCTGGAGTGTCACATTTCCAAGCAGCCCTTCCCTGTTGGTGAGCACGAGGTCAAGCACGGCACCTCTCCTTGTCAGCTCCTCTATTACTTGCAGAAGGAAGCTGTCTTCCACACAATCGAGGAACTTCCTGGATCGCTTGTGCCGGGCCATACCATCCCTCCAACAGATATCAGGGTGGTTGAAGTCCCCCACGAGAACAAGGGCCTGCAAGCGTGAGGCTGTTCCTATGTCTACAGAGTGCTTCATCCACAGAGTCCTCTTGATAAGGCAGATCCCCACAGTAATGTCTCCCATCGCTGTTCTCCCTTTAACCCTGACCCACAAACTCTCTACTGACTGCTTAAAACTCTCTATTGACTGCTCAATTCATGCAAATTTGAGCAAGCCACTTAATACTTCTATGCCTCTAGCAGCTATGGATATAATGTCAATATGGATATAATGACCTTACCTATCATCTATGCATCTATGAATATATAGAAATACCATGTTTACACAACAGCCCTGTTAAGGAAGGGATACTTCTGAAGGAATTCTGCATCACACGCAATACAGATCAGTAGGAAAAAAAGCCCAACAAAACCAAATGAAACTGCTTTCTGCCCTGATAGCCTTAAAGTCATACCTGTCTGGTTACTCCTGTATTTTTTGCAGAAGTATTCATCTAATATTAATTTTCCAATAGGATAATTTTCTAATGAAAGTAACTTTGGTCAAGTTGTTACTGCTACAAAAAAAGAGTATGGAACATGCAGTCCTAAACAGAGGAATCAACTGCCATTTGAAATGCCTTTGGGTATTTGAGATATCTGCCCTATGCTGACAGATATGACACAGGACCTACAAAAAGCTCATGCCTTTCTGGACTGGCAGCTGGCATAGTCAGATCATTTGAAATGACAAATAAACTCAGTATTTAAACAGAATCTAACTCTAAATTTCCAATGCAACTAATTCTGCTTAACTATACACTGACGTTCCAAGATGCTAATTAACTGTCATACTGTACTTGTAATGTGTCTACACAGTGACAAACATTCACATACGTACTTATGCCCAAAACCTCAGACATAAGTCATGCTGCCACTTGAAGATGTAAGCACATTTTCAGTCTAAATACACTAAGACATGACATTGAAAATTAGCTTTCTCTCTGGAAAAGAGTAGTCTGCTGTCTTTGGTTATGAACACTGCTGCAAAGGCACACTGCCATATTTCCCTCCACTGGCTCTCAGAAACTACTAAATAAAAGGAAGATTTAGACTTTAAAGTTCAATGGAACCCCTAAAGGCTCACTTCAAAAACTGACAAATTTAGAACATTACTCAACTGCATACATAGTTTAGAATTACACAGTAGAAAAACAACTATTAGGTTAGATGGACTTTAATAGTCAGAATAACTAACATTAGATTAGGAGGCTCAGCAAAAAAAACAACAAATTTGTGTGTCACTAGAGCGCAACTGACACATGGTCTACCACGTGCAGCATTTTCAGAAACCATGGTTAAACTTGGTTTTGAGCAATATTTGTTTTTCTGAAAGTGCAGATGTCACCTAGAGATCTTTTTACAGCTATATTAGACCATGCTTGCTTCAAGGTTAATGTTTCACTGGGATAGAGGCAATTTGCAAGTGACATCTTTGACACAAATGGGAGACAGGGGTTCTTTTAGCAGGATCTCTGCATTGTTAAAATCACCTGAGTGCATGCAGCATGAAGCTAAAGGGCACAATGGCGCAAGCTGTTATTTTTGTTCATTGATTACTTACCTTTCATGCCATCAAAGAAAACAGAAGCACAGCATAAATACAGCTGTAAGCAGGTTAGAATCAAGTAGTTCAATGCAAAAGGGAATACTTTTAATATAATCTTGCCTACAATTACTACCAATGAATTTCATGCATTCATGTTTGTAGCACGACAGCATGAACTACAGCTGCTAAAAATATACTCAATTCTATTTGAAGACTAAAGAATCAAAGTAATAATCTGAAAAGTTATTCCAATGATTCAATTGTTCAGGCAGTTCATGCTTATATTTCTGTAGCTCTAACATCCAGTATTTGTTCTTTACATTAATCAGAAAAGGCAGAAAAAGTATCTTGTAAGAAAATTTCCCAGAAAGGGATTTTAAAGTGATGACATAGCCTCACGCTAAAGCAGATTTTCAGGCTTTTTTGTCTCCATAGTTCTACCCGAAAACTTTTCACTTTTTCTTAAATTCTAAAATCAGTGAAATTTGAGTAGAAGACATTATTCTTCTGGAGTACCTGAAAAATACTTCAAATTTTGGGCTTAATTTTAGGAACATATTCCAGATCTTAGGAGTATGTATTTTTTTTCTTATTTCAGGTTTTGCCAAATTCCAAGTCAGAAGCATTACATTCATTTATTTTTAATTCACCAGGAGAATTAACTCATCTTTAATCCTGAAAATACACTCAAAGACTACTTCTATACTGGTGAATCTGTTTATAAAATCCTTTACCCCTAACCAATCCAATAGGAGGCAATTTTCATGTAAAAAGAAGGAAAATTCATTTGGTATGGTTACATTTTCGTGATAAAAAAACCCAAACCAACATCTAAAAAAGTATTGCACTCTACCTGTCCCTGGTATAAGCCAGCATCCTGTATGGTACTGTCTGGTTTATTCAAAGGTTCAAAAGTGTTACTCATGTATTTGTTCCACAATCTGGTCTCTTTTTCACTTGGAATATTGAAGATTTTTCTTATCTCTTTTTCGATTGTATCTGTTTTGAAAGGGAGAGAACACAAGTTTAGCATTTCACTATGCAAACAGCATAAAGAAGAATAAAAATAAAGCATCAGAATCACCTACTCTTTTCTTACATTCAAAGTAAAATATTAATGAAAATTTAGAAACAGCCATGCAACTATACCATGTTGTAGTTCAAGCAAGAAGTTGCTAGTTCCCTTGCCTTTAAAATGTAAACAGCCGGATGACTATTTTATTCCCTCCTGAATCTCTTAGCAAAGCAGACCAAATAAAGACAAGTTGATAAGAACAGGTACCAGAGGTACCTATGTACCCACCTACTAATTTCTCAGAGTGTGGTAACACAGGAGTGTGGATTGGTAGGGAATGCTTGGAGTGAGACTGGCAGCAAAACCAGGCACAGGGAGTGCAAGTCATTCAGTTCCTCTCTCTAAATCAAACTGTCCCTGGTTTTCACTCCTCTGCTACCCATATCCCAGTGCAATTAGCACTAACCAAAATCTATATGCACAAAGCTTACAGAAATGAATGACTACTTTGTAAAACTGAAGTGCATAAATTTACATTAAAAGGGCGACGTAAGATTTTATGCTCCTGAAAGTTTTACCATAAAAAGGTCTACCAGCTTGTACACTGCTTGACAGAAAAAAGTGTTACACAATTTTAAGGTAGCTTAACTATTGTCTACAACTGAAATGTAAGACGTTCATAATCAACTCCATTCTCCTTATGCAAAAACAGAGTTTACTGAAGAGTTCTTTAATTTGATCTAATATGTACAGTGCTACACCATAGCAATCTTAGGTTTGGGATTTTTTTTTAACTGATACATTCATGAAGGCCCACGGACAGCCAAGTCTCATAGCAGTTAACACAAAAACCAGAACAGGAGTCAAGAAATGTACTGTTTATTCCTGAAGATCACTGAAAACACAATTCAATAAATGAGGACTGTAAGCTCTGTGAGAGAAATTCCCCTGAAATCTCAGGATAAAACATCAAGTGTATCAGCTTCTCTAGCATTCCCTTTGCTCTCTTTTACTTAAGACCATTATTTTCCTTTCTGCTACGTTAAATATGAAAAGTCAAAATGAGACCTGAAGGTTGAAAAGTACTTCATAAAAACCCAGCCATTGGCTTGTGAAATGCATTACAACTGGCTAATATAAAATTTGTACATACTGTGAGCAGTTGTATACAATTTATTTCTATTCTACTTAACACACATTTTAGTATGAAATGAAGAGTTAGACTGGATCATCTGTTTCTCTAAGAGAGATGATATGTAGGCAAGGTAGGTGCCATCAAGAGTGCAACAGGCTGTTACTTGATTTACTGACTTTAAAAAATAAATCATGCACTGTCTGAATCAATTCTGAGTCAATGATTTCAAGTCGCTGCATTTGAATGCAAGAATGAAGCTAGTCAGCAACAGTCTTCTAAAAAGAAGATAAAAAACAGCTTTAGCAATGACTTTCACTAAACAAATATACAAAATAATTTTTCTTTTATTAGTATCACAACTAATTATTTGCATATTGCAGCTCATATTCTTTGCAAGTACTAAGTTTTAACATATTCCAGCTTCACTAACAGGACTGCTATGAGACAGGAAGCATCAATGCTATCAGATGAGTACACAATATCTCCAGGAGTCTGGGAAGAGCATGTTCCACTTGACTATTATGCTAATTTTGAAACTGTGAAACTAAGGTTCTTTTACATGCCTCCATGCATGTAAGCAATGCACACTACATAATTCTTCGCCCTAAGAATAACTAAAGAGCTGGTGGGCTGGCTTATGATCTGAAGTGAACATATCTGTTCCAGTATAAAATTCAAACATTCAAACAGGCATGGTCTGAGGCATACTGTGTACGGGGTTCTCATTTAGTAGTGCTATTCACACCCCATACATGTTACGAATAGTACTAGGATGATGTCAAAAAAAGATGGGAAGAACTGCCCTTTAAAAATGCCTCTCACTGCATCAGCTATATAAACACAATTTCAGATTGCTCAAATTGAGAGTTAAAGGTTATGGATCCCATAGAAGATAAATCCTGTATTGTTCAAAATTAGATGGCTCCTCAAAAAAAACCAAACCAAAACCAACCCAACCCAAAACCAACCCAACCAACCAAAAAAACCACAGCTGCATGATTAAAGTACTATTTTGCAAGACTCTTGACTATTTTGGAAGACTCTTGACAAGATGCTGGAGAAGTCCAGTGAACGCTAACACAAATACACCCTGGCTTCCCTAAAGATGAGCGCTACACAAGTACTGGCTAAAAGAAACTGTAGTAAAATATTAATCTGTACGATGAAATAGTAATCCCAGTTTCCTGAAGAAGGGAAAGGCTAGTCACAGATCCCAGAACAAATTGTCCCACAAGGGTGGCAAGTTTTGCATTCTTGTATTCTGCAGCAAATTAAAGGGAAAGATAAATCAAAGCCATTTGTCAAGATAATTTACTAGCAAAAGTTCATCAGATGCAGTTACTAATGTCATCTCCTACAAAGATTATCAGCTCAGTTTTGCAACTGTTTTATGACACTGCAGACACAAACTGACTCCTACTTGTCCATAACAGGCTACAGACAGTCCTTCTGTCATTTTGTGAAACTCCTGAATAGACAGAAAATGTCCACACACATTTTCTGATGACTTTGTTTTATCATACTTTGATATATTTAATACTCCTGGATGGATCATTAACTCATTTTCACTCAGAAGCCCTGATCCTAGAAAGATCAACAACAAAAACTAGACTGAAATGCTGCCTGAACTACATATAGCTAGTTTTCTTTTTAGAATTAAACACTTCAGCCTGCCCCAAAAGTTAGCCATCAGTCTCCAAGTTAATATGCACTGCCTTCAAGATGAGGGTTCTTGATTGTAGGAGATTCCCAAGAACACATTAGATGTGTCTACTACCACCCCAAGAAAATGACTATCGTTATTAAGTCTGTTTCCTATCTTGTACTAACTTATTGACATACAGCTTAGCTTAGTTCCCATTTGAGTGGAAAACCAGAAGTATTTCAGGAATAACACACATTTGAAGACCAGTAGGTAAATATCATATTGTGCTTATGATATTTAAGGTGCTCCAAATTTTTTTCTGTTTACCTGAATTAAGGAAGGCGTCATACTGATCTTTCAATGGCACTAAATAATGTAATCGGCGATGGTGGGTAGAAAAATTAAAACTTGTTGAAAAGACAATAGCACCTTATACGTCCACACACTTCAGTGGGGCTGATATTGACTGTTTTGTACTACAAGTCTTCAGCAACCATAATGAAAATGCATCCCTTACTGGCATATACAAGGAATGTTGAAAAATGATCAAGATTCTGCAAGATTCCTCTTATTTATTGATCTAATGAGCACCTCTGCTATATATCTGCGGAATTCCAGAACTACCTTAAATATACTTGAGGTAAGGACTGCAGTGGGGAGGAGGAATCATGATTTTACTAACGGATAACAGAAAAAACTCAGAGAACAGTTATTTTGTTACTCTTAAAAGTGATTTTCGTCTTTCTGGCTCTTCTTCTAAGATGAGATAGGATGGCCTTGCTTAGTACTCTGCATAAGAAGTTTCAGCTTCAGAAAGGGGCTTCCAAGAGCGTATCATTCATATGTCACGAAAGCAAATAAGGCCAGCATCAGCAGAGGGGCTGCCAGTAACCCTGACTCTTCCTCATTACAATTTATGACAAATTCCTTGTAATTGCAATTCTCTCTCTGCTAAGAAAACAGAGTAACAGTCATTCCAAACTCCCTTACTTCTAATTAGAGAAAGAAAATATCAGAAATTAATCAATTACCTGTAATTCCAATCATACAATTAAATTCACTACAGCTGCGAAATAGCTTGGATTTAGTCTTCAGGAAGGGATAATGTTAAATTTTCTTTTTTTCTAAGTTTCTGAGTTTGCTTAGAGAATACTGAAGTACAATTTCCCAAGTTCAACCAGATCTCAAAAAGGCCAATTAACATACAACACTGAAGCCCTGCTTCAAGGACAGATTTCATAATTTTACAGCTTTTATTCTAAAACAAGCTGATGATTACTCAAAGGTTAAAACTGAAACAAAGTAAGTGACTGTGTTTTAAAAGCAAGCAAAATTTGCAAAGAATTAAAAGGTAGGAATTTTAAGTCACGACGAAGAATGTGAAGAGAAGCGAAATCTGAAGACCACCACTGTTGTCAACGAATGTAAACAAAGAGGAATGACTGGTCATAAAGCGCCAAGGATATAAAGTACAGTTCTAACTGCACAAATACAGTTGATTGAAAGGCTCTCATCTCACATACACATTACAAAATCACCAAAAATTCAGCTTAAATGATCAGTAATATCTTCGCACATATGCTGTTACTTTCGGAGACAAATGTTATCAAAATGTGATTTCAAACAATGACTCGAAAGAGCAGCCACAGTAACTACAAATAAAGGTAAATTAAAGGTTTTGTACAGGACTCAGTTACTGTGAGATTGTGCCTGGCCTGCCACTGAACAGCCCAAGGAATACCGCCTTTGTAGGTCACCTCTATCCATTAATTTATAAATTCAATTAATTCCTGTGTTTTGTAATATACCATTCTTTTATTATACCACTAAAGAGCTTTGGCTAATGAAAGACGTTAATAGAAATACATGAAAAAAAATGTACTTCTTACGCACCAAAAGCCAAGAAAAACTACTATAGAAGTCAATAAAATAAATAGAAACATCACACTTCCTGAAAATCACAAACTTCTACTGTTAACACAGATGCCTAAATAACACTGCACAATTAAATATATTTTTAAAAAATTGTATTAAAAATCCTAAATATTCCAAACTATTTCAACTTTAAATTTTAACCCAAAGTTGCCCCATCCTTTTTAATGGTTACAATAGCCATCTATCATTTCACCTAAAGACCTATTTATTCAGAACTTGTTACCGAGTACTATTTAAACACGTAACAATCACATACTTTAAAAAGTAGTTTGCATACCTATTGTATCAGCTTTGCTAAATCTTCGGGTGACAACATTGTTCATATTTCCATTTTCACAAAGCTTTAATTCAGTTAGATATACTTCTACTTTGCAGTGCTTTACAAACATACCCTGTTCAACGACCTGAAAAACAGATTGGGATCAGGTATCAGTCCAAATGTGCTTTCATATACACACTTCTAAATACTTTTGAAAATTCCTCAAGAAATTGAAGTTCTGGGAATGAAAGAAAATAAATATAAAAAAATAGAACTAAAATTATTTTATAATTTTTTAGAAATACAGCAAACTTAAAAGTACATTTTTTGCATGATTACATTGTCTTACCTGTGTTTAACACCACCACCATGACTTTCAATGTTTTAAGAACAGTGGGAATCACAAATACATATGCTTACCCAAAAGGTAAGATACTCACAAAAGATAAAACCCACCAAAAGTTATTTTTTATTTCAAAATATATTCTTTGCATGCCACTTGCTCAAAACATGAAGAACCAGTTTTCACAGTTAAAGAATACATATAAAAAACAGAATACAAGCTATTAAAATCAGGGTATCACATTTTTAAATAAAATCTACAAATATTGCACTTACATTCTGATAATACATTAATTTGAAATTTCACCTACTCATTACAGGGTTTTATGCTCTTTTTTGTAACCCATTAAAAATAGTTAAGTATAAAGGTTTTGGTTTTTTTTTAATAAAAGTAAAATGTAGAAAAAGATATTCAGGGTCACCTCTTAAATGTTTTTCCCTTTGATCTTCCAAAGAGTAACTGCAGTACTTAGTCATGTAGACTGTTCCAAAAATAACCACTGCCCTGATATGTGATACATCTGACAAATACGGTAATAAATAAAAGCCCCCAGCTAATTACTAAGAGAGATCTGTACAAATATAACTCGGATGCATGTGCCATAGGAAAAAGAAATGCATCAGTGAATCATTTCATTGCTGCTCAGTAGTTTGCTTTAGCTTTAATGACTGCCAACCATGATATTTAAATAAAAACGCATCTTCATTTCAGCAGCTTAGTAGGGCTTCCACCTAGTAGAGTAACAACAAAACAGTTGCTGTCAACAAAACCGTATGGTATGGCTGAGGCATTTCTGAGAATAAAACTGACACTCCAGTGGCAGTATTGCCACATTCTGTTGCATAAAGTTGTAATGTCATTTGACACGGGTCACGTAAAACAATAAATCAATTTAAAATTTGGACCCAAATTTCAAAAAAAGTTGATGTAACCAAAGGAATGAAAAAAAAGTGTCATCCCACCTCTATGAAAAAACACTAACACAGACAGGAGAAAGATTCATGGACAAATGACAAAAGTATCAGAAAGAAAAGTTCTGAACTGGAATATGCATGTCTGAGAACTACTGTTCATACTGGCAGAAAACAAGGAAGCCATGCCAGTTTACAGGGACACTCATTACACTCCAGGTATTTTTCCAGTTAGTTCCTTCCACATAGAAGCCAACTTACTGTAATTTCCCTTCTCTCTCCCTATATTTCATGCCCAAAGTGAAAAAATTACATAAGTTTTACTTCACCATGACGATGGAAGAGTATACAGTTTGCTGAAATTCGTCTTCAGGAAAAACAGTAACAAGTTGACAACATGTATCTCAAAAGAAGGAAAGCCATTTTAATAGATTTAAGCTCGTATGGAACTAAAGAAAGAGACATTCCAGGGATGTCTCTTAAAAAAAAAATAAATAAAAATCCCTCTTTTATTGTGTTAAAAAGAATGTTAAAAGCTACTTCTATTGCTGCCCAAATGAATCCCGAAGACAGCAAATTTCTTTAGTCAAATCTGGCATTTGTTTGAAAAGAGCAGGCTTCAAGTAAGAGGCCAGCATGCACGCAGCTAGACCATAATCATGTCATAGAAGAAATAGTTACATTGCACTAGAAATCATATCAAACTAAATTCTAATCATAGTATTACTTCAGCAGTTCTTCAGGAATTAAACAAAACAACACAAGCATACTAATGGTAAATTTAAAAGTTGCAAACATAGCAAAATGTATTTTAAAACTTACAGAATTCACTACAGTGAGGATGCAAGTGTAGTCCCTAGCCTGAAAATCTTAAGAAATAATACTATCAAAAAGACTGTATGATCAATAAACTGGTAAAATGTCGTATCACCTTAATAAAAAGGATGGTATGTCCTGAATAAAAAAAATTAACATAAAAATGTTAATTTTTAAGTATCTCATCCTAATGGAGGGCCACAGTACCACCATACCATGGACTTCTACCTGTGTTCAGCCAAGCTTTTACTTAAAGAAAAAACTCCCTTAGCAACCTGTTGAACACAGAAGACTCTGCTTACCTGGAAAAGAACTACCAATTACTCTGCCAGAGTTAACATCATTAGAGCTAGGCTCTTCACTAATATAGTCAATACAGTAGAGCTAGGCTCTTCACTAATATAGTCAATACAGTTTTAGGGTTTTATAGCTAATTACAAAATCATTTGCACTAGTAGACTTTCAACCTCCTAGTGCAAGTTCTTGAAATATTAGAGGATTTAATTCCAGAGGAAAAAAACCAGTTATATCCTTTGGATCCTTGTTTCTCAATATTAACGAAGATATAGGTATCTATAAGCAACTAAGCAGGAGTTGTCTATATGATTATCATAGGCCAGGACTTCCAATCTTCCAATAAATTCATGTGCAACTCCTGCATATTTACAGGATTCAATCCGAATCATGTACAGCCCAGTAGGTTATTTGAGAGTACCTTGCGTGCTATTGGCTCTTGACCTTCCATCAGTGTGTACCAGCTAACTAGCCTATTCCAGCCTTCAGTTGGCAGAAGGATGTAGTCCAACTCATCAATGAGATGCTCCTTGAGAGACTGAGAATCACCATCTAAAAGAGAAAGATATTTTTACAAGCATATTGTGATTCTGTTGAGTTTTTAATGTATCATACATTAAACAAATGTATTTTCTGAGCCAGTTAAATTATCAGTATTACAGTATTCAAAGCAAAACTCTTCTGAAACTATTTAGGCAAACTACTCACTTCCTGCATAGCACACCTATTACAGGTAGTATTCCTACACTCAGGAATCCAAGTGACAACTCCAAATCCTCATACTAAGTGCCTAACTTGTTATCACACACCATCATAGCCTTAGAGAAATCAATCCATTTCTCCACCCACTTTGCACATAATCCCACATCACCATGGATACTTCCATTTCATGCTACAGTTGCACCCTTCACTGAAAATGCAGAAATGGGTAGTTACAGTAGATCAAAGACAAAGTTTGAAGTCATTCATTCCATATCAGGCTGGGAAAATAACATGGTACAGCCCTCCTACTTAAAGGATCCTACGTGCTCTGGAAACACAGTCCTTATAAAATTCTTCATGGGGACAGCAAGATGCATCATGTGAAAGAAGTACAACTTGGCAATCTCTTAAGTAGCATGCTGTTAGTTTTCATTCAACCCTTATTACAGCAGTAAGATAGCAACTACTCTATATGTGTAAAATGTAATTCCAGATCTGAGCCACTGTCAACTTCAGACAATTAGGGTACTTGTCTTTCCATTTGGAAGTAGCCTGCAACAGGCCAACAAGCACACATTATAACTGGAAGAAAACATGGGGAAAAGTTCAGGCAACTCTTTAAAAGGTTTATACTGTATTTCTGCACAAATCCGACACTGCTACAGTTTACAGTGAGATCTAATCTGGATTCCATTAGATCTTTCTAAAACCCCAACATTCCTCCTAGTGTAGTTTCTTTCAGAACTTTATTCCATCAAAGTACCCTGACTCACTCTCTCATATTCAACACTGTTGAACAATCAGCTATTTTAACTACTTGCTTGTGCTTGCTTTGCTAATCTAAAGTTGACTATGTATTCCTCTGAAGATGGCATGTCTGTATTCTACTATATTTAACAGCTTTTTTTGCAGATGTTGAGATTAACTGAAAATCTCTACCTGCTACTTTTCACTGTTCCAAATTCATCCAAACGTTCTGGAAATAAGGGAGCAGCATTTAAGTAATACAGGCACAACATACTAATTCAGTTTCCTGGAATCAGTATTTCTTGGATTTAACAATAGCTTTCCTTATCACTCCATTACACTGCAGAATGTCTGAGAAAGCATGCCCATTTCGTTCTTTAAATCAGAAGCAGATTTTCAGGCTTAACACTTAACGAGGACAGTATGAGAGTAACTAGTGCATACTACACATCAGAAACAGGATTAAAACCAAAGTGTTTTAAGGTTCAAGTTAAGCTACATAGGAAACCTAGTATAGAGGACTGCTGCTCTGCAGTTGAAGGAGACAGCTACTATTTGCTGAGCACATATGACCTTAATTTTAAAACTGCCTTCACACAGGAACAGTAGATGTCAGACAGGAGCTGGATGAACTGTACCAATGCCAATGCAGATCCATCATTTTAAAACAATGAATGAGACAAAAGTAAAGATCATAAACCCTGACCTTGTCTTTGTTTTGATAGGGATATTAATAAGCAGTGCCTAAATGACAGCAAGCAGGTTTTCAGGAGCTTTTAGAAAATGTCTAAAATTACCTCAAACTTAACCCTAATGTATTAGGCTCCAAATCCACAGTAACATAAGACACAATCTGAATATGTATATAAATCAAGATATAAATAAGAGAGATCAACTAACACAGTACTTTGCTATTTTAGAAATCAGACCCCTTTTTTTTTAAGTGGGTAGACACAGAACAAAAAATAAGCTGACGCTGCCACAGTGAGGATACAAGTTTCTTAACACATCTGATTGCAACTGAAGAGGGTTACCTGAACATGCCTGCCCCACTGCAACATTTACTGCAAGAATTACAAAATATCTAGATCCTCACATTTCAGAAAACAGAACACATCACTCACCTGGAGCGAAAAGACCTTTAAGTTTGTGGATGGAAGAGAACATGCATATGACAATACACGCCTTCTTTAAAGGCACTGATACTAGTCACTGTCAGACATGCACACTCACACTGACAACTAGTGCGACATGGTATGATAAGTCCTATGTAAGAGGCAATTATCTTTAACATTTAACTTGTAAAATAATGAGACATTAATTACAGTTGAGAAGCTTTGAATGAAGAAAGTCAGAGTTCATCATAAACCACATAAAGCTATAAAAATTTTTATTACTAGGTGCAAACAAATTGTGTGTACTATAATATTACCTGTAACTGCAAAGAGGGAAACCAAGTACCTGCTAGATTTCATATCTACTGGATTTTGCAGATTAAATATTAATAGCCCCATGGTATTCCAATGCTGGATATTAAATATACAATTTGACCTAAAGATTAAAATATCTGGGAAAGTATTCCGAGACCTGTGTCTACAAATCTGACCACAGTTCAGCAAAAGTCAGTCCAACCTGAATAATCATATCAGCGGCAGAGTTTAACCATACTTAGAAGACCATAAAATTAGAAAATTATCCTCTGTCATTTCATACCACTTTGTATTATCACTGAACTGCATAATACTACTTCTTCAAATGTTCCAGACTCAAAGTAAGGGCTTGGGGCTCATTTGCAAAAAGAAATTGTAGAGTTCAACTTAAAAATGTTATCAAAGATCAACCACTCTAGTTAAGTTAAAAATAAACCCACAAAACCCCAACAAAACCCCAAACAAACCAAAACCACGCTTACTGAACTCAGGCTACCTACTTACCTAAATTTCAGCTCCCAAAGTATCTCAAAATATTGTAAGCTAGTACTTTTGTGAGCTGTTAAATATTCTGTTACCATTGCAAAGAAGTTCCAGTAATTTCATTTATGAAGTTGTGATTTGTTAGGGAAATCTATTCTAGTTCTCTTGTTATGGTCTCAAACAAACAAAAAGTTTCACTTTCATATATACTGACACTCATTTACACTATCAAATACAAACAATGAATAATCTGTGACAAGTTCCCACTATATGTTAGTACTGGCTTGTTACACAATTGGAAGCAGTTACCTTTGAGAAGTCCAGAATTATCAATAGGACCAGGGTACACATTCTGATCTCCCATCTGGTATTTGTCCCAGCTGTCAAAACCAACATATTTTTTCCACTGTTTGAACCAGCGACTATCCACTAGATACCTTAAATGAAAGAAGACACACAAGTTAGTTACTGGCAGGCTATCATTTCCTACAGTACCAATTAATTCATGTGAACACACCTGTATTCATCAGTTTTGCAAAATAGCAAATATTTTTCTGTCTGGTCTGCTAACCATTATCAGGATATCCTACCAACATGCACTTTAACTGCGGGCAATTAGAGAGGCCACTAATCACAGTAAGTAAGTACAGTTTTGCAAGACTGCCAATAGAGTGTATCAGAATTTGAACAATGTTAAGTTCAAAAAAATATTTCCCTTTTTAGCATGAAATAATATGTTTTAATTCCTGCTTTCAATTTGTGAATTCGGGAGATTCAATCTAAGTTTATAATTAGACAGCACTTTAAAAAATGAGGTAACTTTTAATAAGGCATTTTTTCCTGACAGAGTTTTATTTATAACATTCATATGCAAGTAGAAAAACTTCAGAGCTCTGATGTCCTGTCAAGATCCAGAAAGTGTGGTTTTCTTCCTTTGAGTCAGCATCAACACATACAGTAAATGCTCTGCTTTTGCGGCAGTACTAGATGTTCTTCCTACATATAATTATCAACTTCACACTTCCATATAAAGGGATATCTATAAACTCAGCCCTACAGTATTTCTACCCAGATCAAACTGTTGCCAGTCTGGCTTTTATGAAGTCCAGCAATACCTACATTTTATATACTTTTGTCCAGAATGCCTTTAAGATGCAAAATTTGTTGAGAGAGCTTCATATTTTATTATATATTTAAAAAATAAAAAAAAAAAACCAACCACCTTCATTATTTCTCTTTCCTAGAAGTATCCATCTTCCCCTGTCTGGTCTGTCCCAACCCTTTTTGCTGCTACCCTAGTACTTGTCAGAATATCACTATCAGGATGAAACATCAGGTCAAACTAAAGATCATAGGTAATCCTCATTCTTTTCTCCAGTACTTGATTACTAAACTTTTATTTGCAGCATACCAATGAAATGCTACTGAACCTTTAAGAGACCTCAAAACTTCCTGGTGATTCAAATACTAGTCTGCTAATACGTACAGCTTTATTAGGCAATCATTCTGTAGGAATTACTCATGAACACCAGGGTAAACCAGAAAAAACCATTAGCACCCACAACTCTTGTAACCAAAAAAGTATAAAAACATTGCTTGAGTATACATTTTACTGAACAGGTTTAAAAATTATACATGAGTAGGGCCTTACATTTGCACTTCTAAATGATGCAACATAATAAGAATTAACAACATAAGATATTTAAGTTTTGACTTATTTCTTCTTTTCAAGTTTTTCTTTCTTACACACATAGATTAAGCCTGGAGTAAGCCTCCAGAAGCACTCCTAGCAAATTTCTGGTAAAGAAGGAATTACTACCAAGTACTGTGTGAGTGGGAATCTTCATAGCCAATTTATCAGATTTTCTTCTCAATAAGCCCCAATATTTCCATTTCTATACAATATACACTTGTATACAAGTGTGTGAATCTGTAGGCAAAACTCCTTTGGGAAGTTAAGAGGAGGAAGGCATTAGAAGATCAAGATAGGCTTTTGGATGCTTAGTTCCCCTACATTGCTTCAAAACTACCAAAGATAAAGGTCTCAAACACAACTTTACAACACCTATGACAATAGCATCCTAAATCACAAGGCAAACAGTCTTGATTCAAAATACAACAAGAGTAATAATGAGTCTGTGAACA
This sequence comes from Bolborhynchus lineola, assembly GCA_025448015.1. Classification (NCBI taxonomy): domain Eukaryota; kingdom Metazoa; phylum Chordata; class Aves; order Psittaciformes; family Psittacidae; genus Bolborhynchus; species Bolborhynchus lineola. Next base: position 8,862 of record JAOEHX010053053.1, on the reverse strand, counting down.
AATTACTCCTAGTCTTAACTACCTTAAGCAAACAAACAGCAAAGGCAGAGCTATGTCTCAACCAAATTCCTCCCTTACCAATGCCAGCCATACCCTGGAGACATTCACCAATGCAGCACAGTACATTCATCATCCATCTGCCAGTATAACACTTGGTCTTGTATCTATTCTACTATCACAACCTGTTACTACTGCTCAAGAGTCATCACCTACTATGAGTTGCTATCTCTTCCGAAATTGCTCTGTACACAACTTCATCATTGAACTTGCAACACACAATTTCTTTCTGAAATTTTAAGCATATAATAAAGAAGTCAAAAACCAGCTTCAAACTGTTTTCTGAACCAAAACCATATTGAAAAAAATGTTAACTTTTCTTCACTATTAAGGAAACCCCACCAGATTGGTAATAAAAACAGAATGGTTGAAGGCCTGGTTCAGAAAGATGCAATACTTAACATCACTGTTATTTTCCAATATTGAATCATTTTAAAGTAGCCTGGCCAGGCACTAATTATTTCAGTTATGTGGCAGTATTCCCTTGACATCCCCTTGCACATGGCAGCGGGGCTAGAACCAGAGATCTAAAGGTCCTTTCCAACCCTAACTATTCTGTGATTCTATGACATGTTTTGTTTTGAGTATGTTTAGAATCCAATAGGAAACAATACTGGACAAGGCTAAGCTGTACTAAAGACGGTGAAATTTGGGATAAAACATAATAAAAAAAGATAAAAAATGCAGGCCATTGAAAAAAAAAACCAAACAGATTTAAACTTTATTAAGTCCTCAGTACAAGAAAGATAGGGACCTGCTGGGCAGGCTCCAGGGGAGGGCCACAAATACTGGCAGAGGGATGGAACACCTCTCCTATGACAAAAGACTGAGAGGGCTGGGGTTGTTCAGCCTGAAGAAGAGAAGGCTCTAGGGAGACCTAGCAGCCTTCCAGTATTTGAAGGGGAGAGACTTTTTAGCAGGGCCTGCTGCAATAGCATGAGGGGTGATGGTTTTAAAACTAAAGAGGGAGGATTCAGGCTGGATGTGAGGAATAAATTTTTTACAATGAGCATGGTAAAACACTGGCATGGGTTGCCCAGAGAGTTGGTGGCTGTCCCATCACTGAAGACATTCAAGGCCAGGCTGGATGTGGTCCTGAGCAACCTGATCTAGTCGAACGTCCCTCTGCTCATTGCAGGGTGGTTGGACTAGATGACATTTGAAAGTCCCTTCCAAGCTAAACTATTCTATGATTCTTCCTTTGTTTCACCCTTTTCCCAGCATTAATCTAGTTAAAATCTGCGTTAAGTTCCAGGCTCACACACATTTCACACTTCAAAAATCAAACTCATTCACTATGAATACACTGATTTCTTGACCACTCTTCATCATCTGCTGTTTGGTGAAGATATAAAAACTACATAACAAAGCAGCAAGCTTCTCAAAATAATTCAGATCTTTGTGTACAGAAAACCTCATTTTGCAACACAAGAAAATATCTAAGTAAAGCCTTACTGCCTTACTTAAAAGCCTTTTCTGAACTTAACTTTTCAAGTTCTTCTAACACAGTAGCAGATGAGGACTGCAGCAAAACCTATGAAACCATAAACTGTTGTGAAATCAAATGGGAAACAACTTCAACTGCCACAAATGACCAGTTTGTGAAAGTAGGCATATAATGTTACAATCTACAAAGAATTTAAAATGTGGCATTATCATTTGTTTAAAACAAGTATTAAAAAAAATAATAAAATCAGACAAAAGCAAAGACACAAACTTTAAGACTTGCAAAGTCTCTTCAAAACACAATGCTTGCCATCACACAATATATAAAGTGAAGTAACATTGTAAGAGCTCCCAGTATGCTTTAAAATACCTGGTACGGTTGTTACTAGAAGCTTTCAATTCTATTTTTACTCTCATGAAGTCCTCCCCAAGCAACACGGCAATAGGAGAGAAAAAACTTAAATTAGGTTTATATCTCACAGAAATAACATCTACAATCAATATTCAGATGCAGATGTTTTCAGATACAATCTGGTCCAATGAAGGCAAGAATGCTTTTGGATGTACAGACTCAGCAGGAATGCAAAAAGGTTCTAAAGTATTTTCTCTAACAGATTCTCTGTCCAACTCATGCCCAAAGTATGCCATCTTCATCTATTACCCAGAAAGGTGAGGGGGCTGGGGAGAGAATACAGCAGACAGAAGCTTGCAATAAGAAATTTAGCTATTTAAAGATCACAAGTAAGAATTTAAGAATTCAGTGAAAAACCACAAAGATAGTCCACTTGAAAATTAAGTAAGAGACAACAGATCTCTACAAGTATTTTTTCACCAAACAATAACTAACTTTTGCAGTTAAATGAGTGTTAGTTTCTGATCCTAGATGAGAACAGACACTAGACTACCACGGAAGTTTGAACTGGTATGACCATGTTAAATAGAGTGACTTTATTCTACACAGTGCATATACAACTGAATATAGAGTCTGATATTAAATGTAATTTTTTCTTTACCCTGAGTTTGACAGAAGCAGCCTGATGTTACTGTAATTCAATCATTGGTATTGTGTCTTTTTTCTTTTTAAAGTACAAGTAGGAGCACTTCTTCCCACATTTGCAAAAATCCATTCTTTTACTCTGCCTATACAAATCCCAATTCCTTTTACAACAGCCTATTAGTATTTGACTGATTTTTCTTTAATAAATGGAAAAAAGTATACAGAATTCGATTAATCTGACATACCCTTACCTTTTGCTTTATACACAAAGTTTTGAGCCTTATGAACATACTCATGCAGGACAGCATTCTCACCTTTCCTTTCTGCTGAGGCCATCCAGCACTGTTCTATAATAGCCATAATTGTGTGGTTACAAATGCAGTCACACTCAGGTACCCATCCTACCACCAAATTTGCCAGCCCTGTCCCCTACTCTATCCTACGGCCTCTACTTTCTTGATCTGAATTTGAGTGAACTACTAATATTAAAGAAGAAAAGCTGTAATTTTACACAGAAGGGAAATAATCATATAGGCAAACTGCCCATTGTTTTAATTAATGCTTAACAAAGTACTGCTTCTCTAGAACTATACTACTTCTCGAATCCTTTGTGTTAAATACCTGATCATACACCAGCAACATAATGATTAAAGAAAAATTTGATAATTGGACTTAACAGTGCAAGAAAGCTTGGGGTCCATTGCTGTAGATTTTAAATTACTTATTCCAACACTTCACCAATTTTATTATTCCACATCCAATTACTTTTGCACCAACTGAATTTTGCTCCGCATGTGTCATTACAGTTCTTCTTAACTGAAATGTTGTAACATTTCTGTTTCCCAACACAAAGTTCAAAAACTTACATCACTTCCCTGAAGTATATATCTATTCTTTGGGTCTTGCTGAAGCTGGATGAAATGATGATTATTTCTGGTTTTTACACAAGACTGCTCATCTCTGTGATTAAGGACCATTAATCTAGTTGCTGGTTGTGTTCTCGTCAATTACTGGACTTTAGAGTTTCTCCAATATAATCTGCAATTTAGAGAGTATTTCTGCCTGGATGCCAAGTGCCCACCAAAGCCACTCTATCACTCCCCTCCTCAACTGGTCAGGGGAGACAATTAAGGAATCTGTACTTACTCAAATAAGACATTAGTATTTCTAGCCCAAAAAGTTGAAAGGCCACAAGTCATGCAAGAAAGTAAGAGTGGTAAGAACTAAACCCAGTCAAGTTCCTGCCATAGAAGGAAAATGCTGAAGGAAAACTGAATCTTCAAAAAAATTTATACGAGGTTTGATATTCTCGGAGCAAAGTCTGTCCATTAATACAATGGAGAAAAGCAAACTGAAGAATGCATGACCATGAAAAACTAGACCTTTCCTGTTTTCTTAAATTCAGCATTACTTTGCTTAAATTCAGTAGTACTTTGTTAGACTGATGCATTTTGGACATATGGACAAACCTGGAAGAATCAACAAAAGAAGCTGCTAAATGGGTGCAAAACACTTTCTAGTTCTGAATTCTACAACTCTAAATTTAAATCTATATAAACTATTTAGAGTTCGTATCTGTAAAGCATAATTAAAATGGATTACTTTCAGACAAATAACAGCCTACATGTATTTTCTGCAAGATGCATTCTACTGAAGATTATTGAAAAGACTGAAAAGGAAAGATCATTAAATCTATGTAGGGCAAAGCTAATGCTTTGGTTAATATTGTATGTAATATGAAGCAGTATATATCTATCTATGTATTAATTTTTAGATAGAGTGAACCAGGAAGATCAATTTATTAGGTTAAGGAATAAACAGGCCACTGCCAGTTCTCAGGATTTTTTACAGACCATATCACACTCTAATACTCAAACTGAAACAAAAATATTATAGGTTTGATATAGCACTATACATCTTACTAGAGCCTACTGAAATATCTGCTGATCACAGATTATAGCTTATAGAAAGTACTGCCTTACTCACTATCCCAGTATTCAGCTCTTAATAGCCTTCAAAAACAAAGGTAAGCAGGATGCTTATGTAAGTCCAATAACAAATCTATGTTTCACTTAGAGATAACTGCTTTTAATTGACCCAGGACATATCAACATTGTTTAGACTTGTCCATTTACAGAATTATGGAATATTTATTCTTGGAAGATATTGTTGAGAGCAAACTCAGTAGGCGAGTTCCCACAATGTTGAGGTAACATGCATTACATGCAAAAGAAGGATTTATTGAATTTATATAGATGGGAAAAGAATTACAGATAGATTTTGAAAAATGTTAGCAGACAATGCAGTTGTGAATTTACACTATGTGTATGTATGCACATACATATGCACATGTATATATATTTTAGTCATATTAGGCATTTTAATGAGAATTATGCTATTTTTACTTCAATGGAAACCTGCTACAGGTGAGAGACATTATTTTGAGTCCCTGAGGACTACAGTCATAGCAGCTGTAAACCTCCCCATTAACAAGAACTTCTCTTAATCAACAGCTGAAATACTACTTTTCCAATAAGAATAGGGAAACTTCAAACTTACAGTCAAATGTCATACACTTCCCTCATGTTTATGCAAGGATATACTATGTTAAAGATTTGGCTGCAAAAACAAATTAATGCAATTACACCCTGCTCAGCTTAGGGGATCAATCTGCTAAAGCACTTACATACCTAAAATACAGACTTCTTTGCATTAAGGAAAAAGTAAAAACCTGAAATTCGTAAGATTATAGCTTTTCATCCTACATGCACATTCAATGTAGCATTCTCACCATGAAAAACAAGGCTACTCATCTACACAAAACAGAGAAGGCAAACTGTAACAAGGCAACTTACTTTTGCATCAATGTCACAATATCCATGATACAATCAACCACCTGAAAACTTAAGTATTACCTACCAGGCACACTCAGTAATTTCAGGCGACAAGACATACCTCAAATAAATGGAAGTACATCTGCTAAAACCTCATTTCTTAAGTAAGACTTGATCACTTTTTAGATCACTTTTTAAAGGAAGATCATTAAAAACTTGGCACACGTACTTGAGACCAGATATGCTTCACCAAATATATGTTGCCCTGGATACAAAAATAGCATATCGTGCATTAGTAAAACAGAGACAGAAAATATCTATACATTGAACTTGGTGCAATGTTTTGCTTTTATTTTTGTTACGATTACCTAATGCAGGAAACAGCGTGATGTTACAGGAGTTTTTTCAACTGTGGACCTGACCAAGAAAGCTACCCCAGGACACCCTAAAAAACACGCCCTACCTGTCATGGTTAAGAAATGTTTGTTACTTAATGCTGATGGAATCAACATGCCGCTCTAGCAGGAAACACAAATTCTGCTCTATTAGATGTCATCACTCAAGCAATGAGCAGGATAACCAACCATCTTCAGGGGTAAAACACACCTGGAAGGTTCATAGTAGGGACTGAAGGAGACAGCTGTCTCAGATTTCCAGGTACGCTGTTTTGCGTGGCAAACCTTAAGATAGCTTCACAACAAAGTGAACTGATTCAATCAGCTAATGCTTGACATTTACAGGCATTTCAAACAAATCATTCACCTCAAACTGCTTGACGGGAACAGAAACCCCAAGTTTGGTTATACTAAGGTCACATAGAGCCAACAAGTTGGTAACAGAAAAACATATTTTGGAATAGCCCAAACTTTTACCAAAAAGTAAGAAAAACAGGCATGTAGAATTTGCTGAAAATTACACACAAATACTGTATTATACCTATTAATATTATTGGAAATATTTGCAGTCTAGTTAGTTTTATGAGTTTTCTCTTAGTTGTATTACATATCCTTAAAGAGATCTAAAACTTATTTGAGCAAGTAGAATCAAAAAACTATAGAACGTGTTCATGTACGTGTTCCCTGCTTGTTAGGCCTACTTCAGTACTGTGCATTCAATTCTGAGTGGAGCTTCAGATTGCTTCGTAAGATCTACCTGCTCTCATCTGTAAAACACTCCTTATCTATCCAAAGCAGGTTTATAATACACAAAGGAGAACTTATGCTCTCAAGTCCCCCAGAATGTCAGATGTGGAATTAAACAAGAGGAAATGGAAGGAAGCTTGCACCAGGGGAAGTTCAAAATGGACATCAGGAAGAGTTCTTCACCGAGCGGGTGGTCAGTCACTGGAAGAGAATCATTGGGGAAGCAGTCATAGTACCAAGTCTGTCAGAGTTCAAGGAACATCTGGATGACACTCAGTCACATGATTTAATTTAAGTAGTCCTGCCAGGAGCAGAAGTTGGCCTCAATGATCCTTACGGTTCCCTTCCAACTTGAGATAAGTCTGATTCCACGAAAACCTCACATCCCTCCAAAGCACAAGAGCTTGTGTAGTGAAGGTCTATGCTACCTTTGCATACGTGCTACCTCATATAGCCCCAACAGACAACAACATGTAGAAAACAGCTTACTGCTTATGCTTTGGGTCTTGCTGAAGCTGGATGAAATGATGATTATTTCTGGTTTTTACACAAGACTGCTCATCTCTGTGATTAAGGACCATTAATCTAGTTGCTGGTTGTGTTCTCGTCAATTACTGGACTTTAGAGTTTCTCCAATATAATCTGCAATTTAGAGAGTATTTCTGCCTGGATGCCAAGTGCCCACCAAAGCCACTCTATCACTCCCCTCCTCAACTGGTCAGGAGAGACAAAATACAAGGAAAAGCTTGTGCATTGAGATAAGGACAGGGAGAAATCACCAATTACTGTCATGGGCAAAACAGACTCGACTTAGGGAAATTAGTTTATTACCAATAGAGAAGGGTAATGAGAAATAAAACGAAATCTAAAAATACCCACTTCCTCACCTCCCTTCTTCCCAGACCTAACTTTACTCCTAAAATTTCTACCTCCTTTCCCCCAGGTGGCTCAGGGATACAAGGAATGGGGGCTATGGTCAGTTCATTGCACATTGGTCTCCACTACTCTTTCCTCCTCACATTCTTCCCCTGCTCCAGTGTGGGGTTCCTCCCACAGGAGATGGTCCTCCATGAACTTCTCCAACACAAGTCCCTCCCACAGGCTGCAGTTCTCCATTAACTGCTCCAGCATGAGTCCCTTTCACAGGGTGAAGTCCTTCAGGAATATCCCTCCAGTGTGGGTCCCCCACAGGGTCACAAGTGCTGCCAGCAAGCCTGCTCCAGCACGGGCTCTTCACAGGGCCACATTTCCTGCCAGAAGCCTCCTCCAGCGTAGGCTTCACACAGGGTCACAGCCTCCTTTAGCATCCCCCTGCTCTGGTGTGGGGCCTCCATGGGCTGCAGGTGAAGATCTGCTCCACCATAGACTCCACGGGTTGCAGCAGCACAGCCTGCCTCACTATGATCTGCACCACTGGCTGCAGGGGGATCACTGCTTCACCACCTGGACCATGTACTCCCTTCTTCACTGACCTCTCTGCACAGTTCTTCCCTCATATATTCTCACTTCTCTCCTCTGACTGCTGCTGCTGTTGCGCAGTTTTCCTTTCTGTTTCTTAAATATGTTATCCCAGAGCTACTACCAGTGCTGCTGATGGACTTGGACTGCAGTTGGTCCATCTTGGAGCCAACTGGCATTGGCTCTACCAAACACAGGAGAAGCTTCTAGCAGCTTCTCACAGAAGCCATCCCTGCAGCCCCTCCACTACCAAATCTTGCCACACAAACCCAATACAACTGGATCAGTCAAAAAATTACAAAAACAAAACCAAACCATTGTCTCCTTATGAATGATCAAGTACAGAGACTTAGAGCAGCTCAAAATGATATTACTTATAGCCTACGAACCCTGATCTACAAAAACAAAAGCATAAGCTATTACAATACTTGTAAATGCACCTTCATTTCCTAAAAATCCAACAAATAATAAAAATCAATAATCGATTTACACAACTTTCAAAATTATGCAGCTGCACAACCATGTATGAGCATTCATTCAACAAAAGAAAATAATAATACTAGCAGAAAGGTTGCCAACTGATTTCTAAATTGCCTCGTGGTCTGTAACTTTTCATGTAATACAACTTCACCTGTGGTTTACTGTACATTTTGATCTAACAAACCTTATTAGCACACAGTCAGCATCACAGATGTATAATGACACTCACTCTTTACCTCAATATCCAGGTTGATAGAAAAATATTTGAAGGGTATGACTGTGATCTTGGTATTTCCCACTGCTGTCAAAAGCATTGAATTCATTCTTCAGTTACATACAGACTGAATGAAATATGTAACCTAGATTTATTTATACTGACTGATAGGTCAGCCCTTCCACTTCAAAATCAAAACAGTTAACTTCCATATGCAGTAAAAACACTTCACAG
>JAOEHX010053052.1:0-27056 GCA_025448015.1 Bolborhynchus lineola | reverse complement strand
CCAGAAAGCCAATGGTATCCTGGGCTGCATCAAAAGGAGTGTGACCAGCAGGTCGAGGGAGGTGATCCTGCCCCTCTGTTCTGCTCTCGTGAGACCTCACTTGGAGTACTGTGTGCAGTTCTGGTGTCCTCAACATAAAAAGGACATGAAACTGCTGGAATAAGTCCAGAGGAGGTCCGCGAGGATGATCAGGGGACTGGAGCACCTCCCGTATGAAGATAGGATGAGATAGTTGGGATTGTTCAGCCTGGAGAAGAGAAGGCTGCATGGAGACCTCACAGCAGCCTTCCAGTTTCTGAAGGGGGCTTATAGGGATGCTGGGGAGGGACTCTTCATTAGGGACTGTAGTGATAGGACAAGGAGTAATGGGTTTAAACTTCAACAGGAGAAGTTTAGATTGGATGTGAGGAAGAAATTCTTTAGCGTAAGGGTGGTGAGGTCCTGGAATGGGTTGCCCAGGGAAGTTGTGAATGCTCTATGCCTGGTAGTGTTCAAGGCCAGGTTGGACTGAGCCTTGGGTGATATGGTTTACTGGGAGGTGTCCCTGCCCATGGGGGGGGGTTGTAACTAGCTGATCTTAAGGTCCTTTCCAACCCTAACTATTCTGTGATTCTATGATCTGCTTTAGGCCACTCAACCAGGAAGACTGAGTGGATGAGGCCCTCTACACACAGATAGGTTCTACTTTGTGTTCACAAGCTCTGGTCTTCAACAGGGGACTTCAACTACTTTGATGCCTGTTGGAGGGACAATACAGCAGGGTATAAGCAATCAAGGAGGCTCCTGGAATGTGCTGATGATCACTTTCTCCTCCAAACAGTAGAGAAACCAGTGAGGAGACATGCTATGCTGGACCTTAATCTCACCAACATGGAGGGCCTGGGGGTTAATGTGAAGCTCAAGAGCAGCCTTGGCTTCAGTGATCATGAAATAGTGGAGTTTGAGATCCTTAGGGCAGTGTTGTTCAGCCTGGAAATGAGAAGGTTCCAGGGAGACCTTATAGTAGCCTCTCAGTATATAAAGGAGGCCTACAAGAAAGCTGAAGTGCTATTCATGCTGACCTTCCAGTTCCCACTTTGGGAACATTCCTCCAAAGTGCTCCTAGGTGCTGGTCCAGGTCACAATGCATGGCAGAGTCCCCAGAGGAAAGCTTGACTTCATTTCTGCATATTAGAAAAGAAAGTTTCGCACTACTTCTGAATACCAGTGTTGAGGTCTGACCATAATAAAACTTTGTACCCTCACTGTTTCTCCTACGTTTTCTCTTTTTATTTTTTACCTCACCAGGGCTGTGTTTTGATGTTGTGGCCATTACTGACGTAAGGAAATGATTGCAAAATAATGAAGAGTCAAGAGTAATGCCACTATATTGGGCATTCAGTGCTAAAGTGTATTATTTTTAGTAAAAAGAAGGAAAAAACAGGCTCAGAGTGACATATTTATCTTCTCCTCCTCCACCTTGTACCTGTTCCCCTCAATCCTCCTTTTCTGGCTTAAGAAAACCTAACATTTTTTCCATAATGTGTGGGCAACTTCAATGCATCTGCATTTCTGAGAGAGAGTGGGGGGAGAAAGGAGAAAGTGAATGATTAAGAACTGCAGCCAGGGTAGGTTTTCAGCCTTGTGCTGCTTGCCACTCATTTAATAAGGTTCTGTAGGGAACCCGGTGCTTTATTTTTGTTTCTCTGCTCACTGACAGTGGGGATGCAGCAGCAGCAATGCCTCAACCCTGAAACTCAGTCAGTGACCCACAGCTTCAAGAGTTTAACTCCATCGAGCTGCTTCTTGCCCTGCCTTCCTTTCCTATCCCACCAAGGCCAAGCCAGGTTTAACCCCCCTTGCACAGTGTGCTGGGGTGGCAGTGGGCTGGCCAGCAGCTCTTGCAGAGAAAGCAGGGGCAGGAAGGTGGCAAAAACCTGTCTGCATCCCAAATGTACACAGGCATTAACAGCAATACCAGCAATGCTCTCAGCACAGCAGTGGCTTGGAGAAAGAGAGGCATAGGTGCCAGTTTGGTTAGGATGTGTCTGCACTGAAAGGCATGCTCACTGGCACCCATGACTGCGTGGTCTCAGTCTGCAGTGGGATTTGTAAGAGGAGGTGTCTTTTTTCCACTGATGATAAGTGTGAGCAGGAACAGCTGTTGACTGCTTGAAATAATAGCGGAGGCACTGAGATGTTCAAGTCAACACAAGTTGGCCTTGAGAGTTCTGAGCTCTGGCTTAAAGTGTAAGATTATCCTTCAGCCACAGGAAGCTGATCATCCATGCCAGTAAGTGAAGTTCAGTGGAGCTGAGGTGACTCATGCAATCACTTCAGTCTGCCTGGTTCCTGAAAAGGTGGTTTCTTCTCCTCCTCCCCACCCGGGACAGCCACAGTTTTACAACTGCTGCTTCCTCACAGCTGCTGCTCAGTACTGCCTGAGGTGATGAGGCAGCCCTGGCCAAAGGGTGAACTGGAAATCTCTCCCCTGCTGAAGGAGAACACAAAACACATGAACAGCCCTGCTCCCCATGGCAGATGTGGGGACACCATCTGCCTTTTCTGGCCACCCAGAAGGTTTACAGAGCCCAAGCACAAGTCTTCCCTACTACAACCCTGTGAGGCCCCATTGCCAGGACACCAGCACCCTGTGAACACCAATGAGCGCCACACAGACGCTTGGAGACATTTGGGCTCCAGCTATACCAGGCTGGCTCCATTGAGTCACACTGGCTGGGGACCAGGTGCCAAATGAAAATAATCTTTCATTGTGCCTCCCTTGCTATTTGGGATTTTTGAATTGGTTATTCATGGTGATTCCCCTTCATTAAAGGAAGGGCATGAGTAATTTTTGTACATTGCTGGTTTGCTAGTAATGATGTCAGGAGAGTAAAAGTAAAAAAGGAAAAATGTTATGGTCTCTTGTAATCACCTTCACTTTTTCTCAGGAACAATTAGTCAGCTTCCTTTAGCTTTTTCTGGGAGTTCTTCATGTGTGAGAAAAGAAAGAGTAAAATAATCCTAAGGAAAAAAAAAATAGAAAATATGATGAAAAAACCCTAGACTGGCAAGACAAAATAAAAACATCTTTAATGCCTAATGGAGCACTTAAGTGAAGACATAAGAGGTGTCTAAAGCATGGACTGTAACTGAAATGAATTGTTTTCTGTCTTACATACCTATGTTTGATGGGAGAAAAGACAAGTGTGTGGATCTTAGGCAGCCTTCCCTAGTAGTAATTGGGCTGAGCTGGAGGACACTTTGGTTGCCAGCTTACATCTTTGAAAGGACCCACTACAGGTATAAGTTCAGTCTGACTTATGTGTGACATAGAAAAGCTTCTGTGCTGGCATTAAGTAAACAGGCATTTACACTATAGCTGTGTAAAAACCTCACAAGTGCTACAGTGAGGGGAATATCTGAAATACTTTCCCCAGGTGCTGGGACAGGTCAGATAGAAGTGAGCTGGGCATCCCTGGTGTAGAAAAGAGTGTCTTGGGCCTAGAATTTCCCTCCTGCTACTAGCTTTCATCATTAGTGCACAGTAATATGACCTTTTCTCTCCACTGACAGTAAAAAGCAGGACCTCAGCAAACCTCGAGGGACATAAGGATGGTTGCCTGTGCAAGGCAGCTCTCCTTGCTACTACTGAATGCGCTGTAGCACAGCAGGTTCCTAGCCAGGGAACAAATGGGAATACCCTGCTGGCTGAAATCTCTTGGACTTCAACGAATGGGTGTACCTGTTTGTAGAAACATCATCCTGTGGCAGGAAAGTACCAGCTTTGATCAAGCTTAACCTGGGATTAGACTTCCCACAGCCAGGGGAGACAGATGCAAGGGAGCTGCACACGGCTGACTTCCTGGGCAAGTGGTGCACCCCCTCCTTTGTGTCATGGGATGTTCAGAGTTGTAGTCTGATTCATCCTGAGTCAGACCAGGAGCTAGAGCATGGGCCCTCCATGGCCAAGTGGGTGTTGTTGGTCCCTTTTTTGTTTCTTATTTTTACTATTTCTCTCCCTTTCTTCCTGCCATCCTCCAAATACTCTTGTCCTCCTCTTTCTACCACCATGACACTTAGTCTCTTTATAGCTCTGGATTTGGATCCTATTTCCAGTTTGCAGGGAAGAAGACAAGAGGATATTCAACAAGCCTGTCCTCCCTTTGCTGGGATAATACATCGCCCAGCTCAGCTGCTCAGCTTTGGCAATGCTGGCAACAGCGGCAGCCATGGTGGAGATGAACAGCTTTACTCACCATTGCCTGAGAAGCAAATAGCCAGTACTGGTTTCCCCCTTGAAAACAAGAAACCTGAAAACAAAGGCAGTAAAACACCAGTGGTTGTCCTTTTCCCAGGCTCCAGTGTTGTGCAAAGAGGCTCTTCTCTGTTGCAGAGCAATTGCCTCCATCAGCTTCTCTGCTGCATGTCCTTGCCTGAAGCAAAGCCCCTTTGAGTCACCAGGAAGTCTTCTCTAGGCATTCAGTGCTGGAGCATGCAGGCAGCTGACCTTGCTCCCCATGGCTCCTGCATTTATATTAAACCTTTCCTTGAGATTTTAAGATTACCAAACACACTGTTTCAACAGAACACGGATTTTCAACATATCCTGCCCAGAGGACTCAAGTTTACCTTCCCATGGGGACATTTTTCTCATAGTGAGAGAAGCAGCAATCCATTATGTTTGAGTTGGAACACATTGCTTAGCCATTGCTGTAGCCCCTCATATATTTAACAATGCACAGTCACTTCAAGAGGCATTCATGCTTTTTTTTTCTTGTTGATATTCAAAAACTGAACATTAATTTTTGCCCTGCCTAATTTCTCCCCTCTGGATTCAGCATTCTGTTTCTTCTCTTGTTGTCAAGATTTTCAGATCTCTGTTTATATTTGTGGAAAATAGGAAGTTAACATTAAACTAAGGGTGAAAATTGAAACAATCTGTGTTGCGAATACTTTGGTCATATTTAAATCTGTGCAGGAGTTTCCCATAGATGCCAACACTATTACAGTAAAAGCTACTTGCTTTCTTAAATATGTACACCTCCTCATCATTTTATATAAAAAATTGCTTTTGTCTGGCTAGACTGTCTTCTGTGGAAACTATGAAAGATTTTCATGAAATTGCTTTAAATCCTGGAGTTAACTCAACCTTATGGGTCTCTCCATTCATTTCTCTTTTGTTGTAAATTACATACTGTTATTGCTGCTCTGAAGATTTGCCCAGCTTTCCAGCCATAGAATCCTGCTACATCTTCAAACTGGACAGCTTTGACTGCTTTGTCAAATGTCTGTTTTGTTTAGGACTGCTTTGAACTCAGAAAGTCAGCTATTCCACTTGTTTTTATCACTTTGAAGGAAAACATTATTAATCCTTATGTTAGTTTATGTGCAGCCCTTGCTTTTTGGAAAATATTTGTTAATTTTTTTCTGACTTCTGGCTTATAGATCAACAGAGGAGAAGAATTTTGATATTAATATAGGGAATATTTTTAGAAGCAAAAGTAATGGTTTGAGTTCATTTTCATTTAGTAGTCATAAAAAATACTATTTTCTGTGCAATGTCATGAAAATATCATTGCACCACAACTTACGTGATGGGAGAGATTATCAACCTGTTGGTCTATTAGTGGTGCTAAATGCTCCCTTTTAAACTCGTATTTATCTTCTAATAGATATATTGATTTAAAGAAATCAAAACCTTTTCTTGTTCATTTTTTCCCTTCACTCATGTTCCCAAATAATCATTAAAATGCATCGTGGTTTAACATGCCTACAGATCATGCCGCTATATGCACAGTAACTAACTGATGTGCTTTTTATATGACTAGGTCTTGCTGGTCTTATGCTTTCAGAAGGGCTAATGCTACACTTGCCTGGACACTAGGCAAGACCTTTTCCTTCACATAGCAAGTACTTGTACCCTGGTGAGGCGCGGAACACCTTGAATCCATGCCAGCCTTTATTTGAAAATACTCATATCTGTATCTTCCTCAACTCTTACATACCTCCCTGAGGTAACATGTAATGCTCTTTATCTTTTCTTTTGTGCCAAATCTCAAACCACAGAAAGCACTGACTCAGGCTTCAGTGGCCCAGAACAGGAGGCAGAGGGCTGTAGACCAGGGATAGGGCAGTGGTTTGGATCCTGTTGTCTCAGGAAAGGGGTTTCTGCTTCAGTCTGAAACTTTTTGTCACATTAAATTGCATCTAGCATGCAGGCAAGTAGAACTTCTCTATTTTGCAAAGGTAATGATACTGGCAGGGGAAAGAAGGTAGAAGAAGTAAGAACACTGGGTTCCAAAAACCTGCTGTGCTCCCCTATCTTTTTCTTTGTCTATGCATATGATTTTGAAACTGTTTTGTCTGCTAATTTTAAGGGGAAAATGTTAATCTTTGTCCTATGTAGTATGCTGGCACCGTTCTCTTCCTTCTGCAGTGGTCTAGGCACATTATTGCTGTAAGCACGGGGTGGTGGGTGTACATATGCTGCTGAATGAAGTGTGTGTACAAGTGGAAAATGATGGGATATTGGGTGGCATTGTGCCTCCAAGGAGAGGACCCTTTGTGCCAGCCATCAGATCCCCAGGAGAGACAGACTCTGGCCACCCAGGCAGAGCAGCCCTCTTCCTCACCAACTCAGGCTGTGCAACAGCAGCAGCAGCAGCAGCCCTGCCATCAGCATGGGGACCCCAGATAAAACCACCCCTTGTCACCTTGAGCAGGTCAACCCCTTGGTACCTGCCTGTGATCCACTACTCTGGGAGGTAGCGGAGCCACCAAGTTACCTGCTGCCCTGCTCGTTTGATCGGACCTGGCCATTTCACGTTGCTGTGAGCTGCCAAACGGCAGAGAGCAACTGTAAGGCTCACCCCCTATCTAATGCCTCACATGAGTCACCATGCACAGGAGCCACGAATTAACATGCAACAGAAGAGCCATGGCAGCTCGGCTTTTTATTCACAAGGCAAAACAATCCCCACTGGCAGCTGAACAGGCAGCCCCTCGGGGGACCAATTACTCCGACGTGCGCTGTACAAACTGCGGCAGGCGGCTGTCGGCTCCCTGGGGGGATGCTCCGCCGGGCTTCGTGAGCAGGAGCCAGCCTGATCCTCCAGGCACAAGTTGTTCCTCTTGTCAAAACTGCCGCTAATGACACAATTAAGTAACTGGGGACTACTGAGGAGCTCTTAATTAGGTAAACAGTGCTCGGTGAAAAACGAGTGCCCGGTTCTGAGCATACTAGTTCGTGTCAGGCTGCTGGGAGGTGAAGCCTCCGCCTGTGGATGAGGCATTTGCTTGAAGGTCTAATTTAGGTGGTAAAACTGTAACTCAGCTGGGAATTCCCTTTCATGCAGAATTTAAAGTGCTAGAAACAGCTCAACAGCTCACAGATACACCCTAGAAGTATTTAAAATGTTTCATTGCTTATACAGAAAAAGATTAATTCCTTAATCAGAGCAGCAGCACAGAAACTGCTGTCTGGTTTTAAGTGGCTCAACTGGGAAAATCTGAGAGACAAAAGTCAGGGGAAAGCTACAAAAGTATTTTGCATTCTTCGTATGATGATGGGCCTGATGTGATACATGGCACTTGGAGAACAAACCAAGGATCCTGAGGCCCAAACAACTGCAAACTTCATGGATGCCTCATTGCAGGGTCTGGAAAAATGAAGACCACCATGGCCATGTATTTCTTTTACCCCTGCAGTCTGTTATTACTTAGTCCTGTGCGTTGAAAGGAACCCCACAGTGTTTACCTGGTATTGGCTGGCTGAAATTTAGACTGAAATTTTAAAAGGAGCCTCAGGGAGTTGAAGTTCAGGTCAGTGGGATTTGGGCCTCCAAATCCTGAAGGCTTCTTTTGGATGAAATTTTGAATCCTGTTTTTATCTAGGTATTTTCAGGGCCTATTGCTGCAGATACCATATGTGGACCACTCACTGTGAATTCTCTCTCTGGATGCCTGCCTGCTCAGCACTGTGAAAGAGTGAGCAGGGAGTGGGATGACACAGCACAGACACTGAGAAAGGTGAAGTAATATCCATGGCAGATAGCAGAGCTTACTGATGTACTGTCGTTCAGTAGGAGAGCTTACTGATGTACTGCCTTTCAGTGCTAATTAAGCGAGACCGTCAGAGCTCTTATCATCATATGGGTCAGGAAACAGTATGACTTCAATGGATGAACATGAGTACAGAGGAATTAAAAATCTCTTCTTAGCATTTTTTAACAGCAAGCTTTACTAAGTCTTGTCTAGTCAAGTTTTATTTTCATTAAGCACATGAAGAGATTACTGGAAAATTCAGGTAATCTGTTTGTAGTATACAAGAGAGCAATTTGCACCAGGCTGCTCTAAAACCTCAACCGGGACCTCCAGCAGGTACAGACACAGTTTTCCAGAAAACACCGTAGATGTGTCTCAGTCAGACCCCAGGATGCTTTTTCATTTGTTCTTTATATCCGTACAAAACTCATGCTTGGAGGGGAGACAGACTATTGCTTAAATGCCAGTGATCTCAGAGCAGATCTCAAGTTTTCTCTCAGGAGAGTATGACCATAGGCATTTTACAAAGCTGTATTAAAGCAGTGTTCCTTTGTAACTATACTGTATCTAACAAAACTAAGAAATGTGTAGGGAGTTCACCAAATCCTGTAGTGATTATTTACACCATTATCTGCATATGTGGGGACTTCCTTTCTACCCATGCCAATTAGTCATCAGTGCATGTTCAGATGGATACAAAGTTATGAATTTCCTCTCCCAATATAAACATTCACTTTTAGCTTGTCTTTGAATCAGTGTAAGAGCTCAATGTTTTTCAGATGAGAGCTGTTAACTTTCATGACACCTTATGACCACGATAACTCCAGTGGTACCTCTGTCTAATGGAGGAATAGAAATTATTTGTTATACCTTGGTTTTGATTTTCAGTGTTTGCTGATCAGTTCTTAGAGATAGATAACCTCATAGCATAAGATAGTGAAGTTTCTCACGTATTGTCTCACTCATTCTGGAATGTATCTGTTTTATTGGTCCCACTATTTTGTTTGTGAACAAACTCTGACAGAGCATCATCTTTTTCATCTGGAAAGACTAGCGCTGGGACAGATATCTCAGCAGTGAATTCACCAATGAAGACAGAGTCAAGAAAACATGATAGACAAAGCTTCCCTCTAGTGTCTTTGTTAATGTGATTAGTGTGTTGACTTCATAGGAAATAGTCAGACCCACTGTTTTGTTCTTGAGCTTCAGCTTTTTAACACATGGAAAGACATTTTTATGTCATACATGCTTTTTAAGACTTCATCTGTTTTCTTGCTCTCTTTACCCCCTTGTCTCATTCCTCTCATTTCTATCTTTAGAACTCACCTATGTTTGTTTGTGCTGTTTCTTTCAGCTGCACTAGATCCAGATTTCCATTTTCTGGTGCGTACGAGCACAGTTTGAATAACCTCTTGATCTCTGCCATTTAAGCCTATGTGTGTTGTTTTATTTTTTTGTCCATGGCTTCCTTTCCAATTTAGCCACATATATTCTGTAGCTCTTCTTATGGGTTGTGCAGGGCATACATTCAGTCCCCCTGCTGAGTCAAAGCATTTTAATTTCCCTGGTTTTGACATTAGGGTCTTTCTCAACCACTTTATCCATTTTTAGAAATCCCCCTTTCTGAAGTTCACTGTTACCAATATAGTTTTGGGTATGATTCTTCCCTTGCTGAAGTAGAATTGAACTACATTGTGGTTACTGTAGTCTTTTATTTAACTGGAACTGTTTATCAAGTCAAAACCAGTTGTGCCATAGAAACAGGGTTTCTATGTAGCAGTCCTTTCAGATACAGCAAATTTCCCCTAATATTGTGTGTATGCTGACAGCTAAGGTCACTGCATACCATTGTTTTGTTTGAGTCAGCTGTCTAGTCTTCCTCAATACTGTAAGCTCCCTACTCCACAATATTAGTGGGGTAAAATGGCACCAATTTTTTAGAGTTATATTGCTGTCTGATAATACATTTAGTAAAAAGAAAAAAGATGTCAAGGTTGTTATTCCATCTAGGGTTAGCCTGGTTGAAAAATTTCCAAAGGGACACTTTCTTGGTGAAAACAAGAAATGAAGTGAATGTAGTGACCACATTAAAAAGAATGTAATGACATTTCATAATTGAAACTATCAGTTTCAGAGGGAACAATAGGTTTATGTTCTTTCTTGCTGTTTTCTCGCACTTTTTTCAGATGTAGAGAAACAAGGAGGGTGAAAGTGTCGCCCTCCCTTGGAAACATGGAAATTGTCTAGAAACGGAATAGCTGAATTTAGTTAAGAGCTGGTTGTTGTTAACTAGGCCTGTCTTCTTTCTTTCTCTCCCATAACAGAGCAAAGCCAAGACACCTCTGCTATGTGTGGAATGCTCTCTGCCATGAGGTGAGCTTGTATTATCCTGTACTGCAAATGACTTGCAGTGCTGGGGACTCCAACACTGATACTGGACTGTGGCATCCACACCACTTCCCAGGATGCCTCAGCAGAGAACAGTGTCAGTTCACCATTCAGAAAATAATGTGATTATAAGACAGTTGTTGACACATGCAGATAATCAAGAATGCAATATAGATACACGCAATCAGGAGGACATAGTACACATGTGTCTACAGACCTCATCAGTTTATTTCCGGCAGCTCTTCTGCTCTGGTCTTGCACGGGAGGAACCTCAGAGCTTCACTAGTGATGGGCTGATGAACACATATAGCACAGGATGTGCATTGGGGAGCTGGTCACTCAAACCCTGACTGAACACAACCCTTCAGATTCTTCATGGTGGCTCAATTTCAGAGACTGGTTGAGGATGGACCAGCAAATCACTTTGGTCCTCACAGCCCTGCTGGAGCAATTCTCCTCTGGTCTTCAGCTGCAAGCTGTGCACCTCGGCTTTCAGTAACTTTCAACGAGTGTTTCAGTGGCAACCAGCAGTTTTTCATATAATGGCTGTACCTATGCAGGCTTGCACAGGTTAAACTGTGACAGTTTGAGGGGGTTTTCTCTTTTTTTTTCTTTTTTTTGGAAGAGATTTATTTATTTTTTTTCTTCTTTTACATGCACTAAAGCTATTGACCGTGCTATGGCTCTAAAACCAAAACCGCAATTACAATGTTTATTTTTAGGACCCTGGCTTGTGCCACCAATTTAGAGAAGATGTGGTTATGCTAACTGTCACTCACTTCTACTGCTTCCAATTCTGTGTTTCACATTTGTGTAAAGTCTGTTACCAGAACAACAGAATGTTTCTGTTCCAGTGCCATAGATAATCATTGCTGAGGAGTAAAAGACTAACATGTAAGACTGAAAAATCCAGTTTGCTGTGAATGCAGCTAAAACCATTTTGAGACAAAAAAAAAAAAAGTGAACCTTCCAAGCTGAAGAGGGAAAGGAAGGAAGAGTCTCTGAATAGCTCTGGTCTTTGCTCTGGACTCTGCTGCCTACAGAAAGAGGCTGTTGAGATCCAGCCTTACAGCTGCAGGGGAAAGTCCCTGGGAAGCTGAAGACAAGATCAGCCACTGCAAACGTAAGGTCGGACTAAGACATCAGTCATCTTGCTGGGTATGGGAGTATGCCTGGGTCTGCACCTTGGAAAGGAGCAGACAGAAGGATCTGGGCTCTGTCCTCACACCAGTGAATGCTGTGAAACTGGGGACAGGTCATATGTGAACACCTAACAGTAATGTTCTCATCCATCATCCACAACTTCATGAGTAGCAGCAGCTCAGTAACAGTAAATATGTCCCAAAAGCCAGTTGTTTACACAGTGGGAAATATTAAAAGTGTGGGTTTGTGGCAGTTGAGAATGTGAAAGGAAAAAACCCTACAAGGTATAGATGGGTGTAAAAGTGCATAGTAACAAGCAGTTGAAAGCGTACTGCTCAGTGACAGTTTCTGCTGAGGCCCTGAGGACTGAGAATGTAAATGAAGAGGGCTGAGGTGAACCAACAAAGAGTATGGAGTACCCAGGATCCAGAAAGTCACTTTAACAAACAGAAGACAACAATTAACAAGGGCTTTGCTGGAAGGGAATAAGTCAGGAAGGAAACAGTTCTCATTAGGATTAGATAACAGGCAAGAAAAATGTAATAGAAACCAAATGAGGGATAAAAAAACTGGAAAAAAATTGAGTTTCTGGGACAGACACTAAAAACAATCCAGAGAAATTCATCCACTCTGTTTGGAAAAAGAGATCAAGGATTAGGTAATTTATAAAACTGGTGAATCATCTGCAGTGAATAATTTATTTTGTGAATGTGGCTTCTTTTTCTGCTCAGAAAGTCTGCAAGCAGGTTATGAATTATATGCATGCATTTGCCAGCTGTTTGTGAATAATTGGTGCAGTGTGTTCACATGTATTCTTTGGAAGTATCAATCTTTAATCTGCTGTGGCACTGCTCAATGAGGCAGGTAACTTATTTTGAGTTTTATCCTTTCTTTCTTGATGAGCATAATTTTTCATCCCATGTGAGTGCCTGAATTAACGATCGAACCTGGCCACTAGTACGGCCCTTTTAGTCACTCAGGGTTCTCCATGTTTGAGACATTGTCAAAGCTGCTCTCGGGGTTGCTGCTGGCAGGCTTACTCCTGTACGCATGGTAAATTTCATTGTCAGAAGGCATTTCATGGTACTGCTTCACCAGAGCTTCAGAAGTGCATGCTGGTGTTAGATTTCCCAGTAAGATGCTCTGAGACCTGCTCAGAGTTTCCTGTCAGGATGAGTGGCTTGGACTGGTGCTGCACCCTTGTTCACCTGGCACATTACAGGGTCTGCTGGGACTTTTATGTGCCAACATGTGCAGCCAAAGGCGAAAAACAACATAGGCATAGATTTCTGATCACACAGCTGCATTCTTATACAGTCTGAGAAGAAAACTAGTGGGATCTACTAAATGCCTTGTGATCCAGGTCCTCAGTGAGGCTGACATTTTTGATAGGACTGCTTTGCAAGAGAGCAGCACTCCCTGAAGAAAGATCAAGGAGGGAATTTGTGTTGTTGTTTGCCCAGGAAAATGTTTTTCACTTCTGTGAGTCATATAGATTGTTTTGGTAGGAGGCATTTGTACCACAAGGTTTTTGAGTGGAAAGAATGGCCTGTCTGCAATGGTCCAGCCTTGTGATGAGGCTCCCTTTGGCTATATCAAGGAAGCAGTAAAAGAAATTAGGTACAACATTAGGGCACATTCCATTGGAAAAAAAATTAATCTGTGTTTCTCTTTTAGTTAGAGTGATCACAGAGGCTACTGCTAACTGAAGCAAGTCCAAAGGGTGAAGCATATTCATTGTTTTTAAGTTTATTGTGCCTTTCAGAATTTAAAATCCTGCCCTGAAATATTTGATTTTAAATGCATGCCACTATTTCTGCTTCACTGCAGTACCAATCCAATTAAATCTAACTTAAAAAGAAAGAAAGTGGGAAAAAAAGCTTCACATACATTATATTACATGACTTTCTTGACATATTTGGGAATTAACAAAAAGCGAGAAGCCTATTTAACAACTTGCAACGTATATGATTTTAACAGCCAAACTTACAATAGCTGTTCTTTCATCTATAAATTAAATGTATAACAAAGCCATAATTAAAAACCTTACTAGCAAAACTTTTCAATGGCGTGTTCTTTGCAATGGACTTTGAAGCATCTTCAATTGGAGCAATGGGAATTCTTCTGGACAATACTACAAGCTGCAGATACAGCTTAATTACAAGCAGAGCTTTCAGTATTCATTCCTCCTGCCAAAATCCTTATGCATTGCAACAGAGAACTGTTTTTCCCTTGTGCTTGCTTACTAATGCAGCTACAATGTGAATATAAAATAATACCTGTCTGTCTCACTTGATCCTAGACACAATTATTAGGCTTTCATGCTAATTTCCCTGTGTATTGAGTTAACACTGGATTAAGGAGGCAGAATTTCTATGTGCCGTTAGGGTTCCCTATATATTTCAAGGTAAGGCTTGGTAACTGAAGGGGAAAGGCAGCTATTGTTTAAATACCACATTGTTCTCCACCACTATCTCTGCTCATCTCCTCAGAGACAGTGGAGTACTGACGGCAACAGCAATGGGAATTGCTCCCAATGTACCTGAGCACAGAATGGAGGCCAGAAATACTGTCTGCTATTAAATTCACAGTGTCAGGGGCCACTCTGGGAAATGAGAGACATAGTGTGGGAATGGTGCTCCTGAAGCAGAGACCCTTTTCCCGTCCATTCACATTAAAATTTTCCACACCTGATCATACTCCATGTGAAGCCTTCTCCTTCTGGAAGGCTACGCCACAATCTCAGGCCTCCAAGGCCTGGAAATCTTCTCTGGTTTCCAAACTAAACCTACCTGTGGCCAATATATTTCCATTTCCCCTTATATCAATATTATTCTTTGCTAAAATTATGTTCTTTTCCTCCATAGTGTTTACCTCTTCAGGTACTCCTGGAGAGCAGTAATATCCCTTTTTTGTCATTTGTTTTACTCACTTCTGACACATTTCTCCCCAAGGGACTCCATAGCTATTCCTCTTTCAGCACGAGCAGACGTATATTCATGCACACAGTGGAGCCACAGCTTGCATCAAAAAATTCAGGGTTGAATGTGTAGAAGTTTGGGTGATTGCCTTTCTGTGTGTAAAATCCTGCCTGCATTGGTATAGTCTGTGTTAGCCATGTGTGCTAGAACCAAATAGTACTTGCCCTAAGCTTCCCCACAAAGGTTCTGCATTCCTTTTGTCTGGAAAATCACTGCTGTGGAAGAAAGATATAAGCGTGATGTGTTGTATCTTTGGAAAATTCTTACTGACTTTTTCAATTCATTTTCCATTTGCTCTTATCTTTAATTCACTGACACATAAAGCTTCAGTTCAGGTGCTGAGATCAGATTATCAGGCCTGTGTTTACCTCGACTGCTTTTTCACCTTTCTCAAATACAAGAGCTACATTCACTGTTTTCCAGTCCCATAGTCTGAGCCAGGCACAAAAAAAGTCATTAAAGGTCTGAGCTGTGGACATGCAATTTCACATGCAAATCCTTCCAGAGGTGAAGATGGAGAGTGTCCAGTCTGTCCGGTTTGAAGGCAATGATCTCTTTGAGCTCCACTTCCACCTCAGGTATGATCATTTCCAATTCACCTTCCATTCCCATTAGTCATTCTGCTTTTGCCACTGCATTTTGCATCCTCGTTGAAATATAAAGGAAAACATTCACTGAGTTTTGAGGCAGGCTTTTTAGTGAAGTTATAATCTCTAAGTTGCCCCCACCAAATAGTGTCCCCACTTCTTCTTTCTTTGTTCTCTTTTTATTTATATAACTGCAGTACGTTAAGTTGCTGGTTTTATTTCCTTTGCAAGATCTAAACCAGCTTGATTTTTGCTACTTTTCATTCTGTGTTCATACTTCTGACCTCAAAGATCTACCTTCCCTTCCTGAAAGTTCCCATTTTTATTCCATTTAGGGTCTCTAATTATTCCAGATTTTCACTATTTGAGCCAGTTATTTGCACTGAAAGGAGTATTGCCCTTTACTGCACTGTTTCCCAGTTGCTTTTGCTTGCATGTACGACTTCAGAAAATTTCAGACTTTGCATTGTGGAGTATGAACCACTCAGTCCAGATGGCTCCAATCACTAGTTCCTTAACTTTGTCAAACTTCCTTTTTTAAATCAAGAATCTGATTAAGGGAACTGAATTAATTCCTAATCATTTGACCAAAGATAATTTTTTACAATGAGATCTTCCAAAATGTCATCAGTATTGACAAAATCAAGTCAACAATCACTTATAAAGAAATCTGTCGACAATCATATCCAAGAATACATGGATCCTGCCATGATTAGTCTACCTCTGAGAAGCAAGACTTTCCCACAAGAATAATTTCTGTCATTACTTGCTTCCAAGAACTCTGCAGAGATCTCAAACCATATCAAAAGTGGTTTTCACATCCCTTCCTGCTTTTTTTTTTCCCTCAGTTAGTCAATCAGGACTACAACCCCCTTCCCTCCTAGCCTTCATCCATCTTTTCTGTTTACATTTGAAACTCTGCAAGAGTGACTCTGCTGCCTTGTAAAGAGAGCAGACTCGATTTTGTTTGGTCCCTGGACACCACCATAGTTATTAGTCATGTTTATATAGTGATCCTGTATCATCAGGTTGTTATGACACATTTTATTAATGTCTTGGAATCTCTTTGATGCTCAGAAGGGCTGTGAAGCAGAATTATACATCCCCAGCAATGTTTGCAGCAGTGGGGTAAGGCACACAGGGCTTGTATCCGAATGCTGTCTATGTTCTTTGTGGAATATGAGACAGTTGTTATTCTAACCATCGCATACCTCATCCTTTTCATTTAAGCCAGTATCAGCACAATGGCTACTGCTAGTCCAAAGTGTTAACAGCTGTGTTAAGTGGCAGCCAACCAATTTCCTGTAACTTGTGGTGAGGTAGCCAGATGCAGAGAATATCTATATAAAGGCATCTTTTTCTTTTCTTTCCTTTTTTTTTTTTTTTTTTTGTTGTTGGGAGGAAATCGAAAAAGACCCTTTTACATTTGAGTTCAGTTTTCACATCTAGGCTAAGAAAAGTATGAGGGCTAAGAGCAAATGCCACCATGCTCACATGCCAGAATGAGGTCAACAGGCACTACAAGAGGGGAAATGGGACGAGGTTTACCCTAGGTCATCTTCTGTCATAATTTTGTGTCTTTCTTGGCTGATCCCAGAAGACCTACTTAGGCTTCTCTTTCTTTACTGAGCATAGCAAGACATTCCTCTCTTTGTTGTCAAATAGGAGTTTATTATCCTATGCATGTGCCTCTTGGATTAAACAGAACTGGGTCTATCCAAAGTTTATGGCTGAATCCTTCCTTCTGACCCTGTGGGAACCTCCACCAAGAGTGGGAACTGAAGACGTCCTTCAGGAAGCTGTGCCTCTGAGGCTGTGTGACAGAGGAAACAAGTCTCTGCTGTTCAGAGGACAGGCAGTGTTGCCTCAGTATCTACCTGTAAAACACAGCAGAGCAGGGTGAGGTGTTTGTTCTGTAGGAAGTGCCACTGAGACCCCATGGAGCCATAACGTGGGGGCCCTGAGCTGATGTCCATGGCTGGCGTCTCCTTGGAGCATGCCATTAAACAGCTTGGGCTGGAACAGCTGATTTGGGTCTGGCTAAAGGGGATGGCCACTGGAAAATGCAGCTCAGAAGGACCAGAATTCTCCTCTGCAAGGTGGGAGGCACTTTGTGGTGGCAGGAAGATGTGGTGGCATATGTCAAGGTGACAGCTGGGTTTGCTCTCTTAGCAAAGTCCAGGCTCCCCTGGAGAAACACAGCCAGGGCTGGATGCTGACATCTTTCAGAGCCAGGCAGCTGGGTTAAAGCTCAGAAAGACATCCAGTACATTCTTGGCTGAACACACAGGGGACTGCCTGGCACACTGGGACACAGAAAACTAAGGCTGAAATTTCCTGCACTCTACTTCCCTCCTGAGAACCCATGCAATTCAAGAAAGGACTTGCTTTATCTCTGTATATGTTGAGCATGTGTATACATATATGCATGTGTGAAGGATCATCTGAAACCTACCATGCCTGGAATAGGAAGCTGGTGGATGGCGAACAATATCCTTAAAAGGCTTTATCCACTACCAAGCAGATACGTCCCAAATCACTTGAGAAAGCACACCATTACATCAATGTTACGGAGTTAAGGAGAACAGAAATATAGGCAGAAGACAATGGAAAGTTGCTCTGGACATGTGCTCTTACCTCTGCAAACAGCACAGTGGGATCTTTAATGATTAGATGTGGTCAGGACCTCTGTTTTATGTCTTGTTTGAGCAATTTGCCACAGAGTCCCTACTAAAACCATTTTGAGGGTATTGGTTTTCTCTTTACTCAGAGAAGACTGCTGCTTGAATCACTAACAGGAATTCAGCAGCACCTGGGTTTTCATTGGCAATGAACCACCCATGTACTGACCAAGTGGGAGGCTGTTAAAGAACAATTTCCCACCAGCTGGGGGAGGGAAAAAAACATTCACTGTGCCACACAACTGTCTAAAATCTGTGACATAAGAGAGTTTCTTTAAGAATGATTCCCTTCTTCACTGGAGCAGTGGGGGGAAGAGTGCCATTTTACTGAGTGAGCTGCTTGGATATTGTGTGCACATGTGTTTAAATTCATTTAGACAACATCCCTGAAAGTTTCCCTTGAGCAGCTGAAAGCATGAGGTAGTCAGCACAGTGGTATAAACGTCTCGTGCAGACATCTGAACTGTACTGGGAAACAGCAGCAGATAGTAACTGTGTGAACAGCCTCATACTAGGACACTGCCTTGAGGCTCTTGTGTCACCAGAATCATTTCAAGTTGCTCACGGCCTTGTAATTACACGGCTTTACACACTGCTTGTTGCATTCATCTTATAGGCTTGTTGCAGTGCCTGTGAAGCACTCTTCTGAGAAGTGGAGGGTTGGAAATGCAGCTAATAGAAACCAAGTCACCCTTCTCAAACCAGACAGAAATTCCTGATGACTCTGACTTCTCCATCCTAAATCGTAGTTCATATTTTGTTCCCCATACAAAAACTTGATATGCCTGGGGTAGATGTAACGAGGTCCTCCCAAAGCTGGATGTGATGAAGCACATCCCTATTTATGCATACCTTAGGATGTGTTTATGCATGTGCCTTTAATCCTGTTGCGGCACAGTAACAAATGCAATGGCAAACTCTCATTCATCCAGGTAAGAAATGGTCAACAGACCATATCTGTTGCCACAGTGGCTGAGTAACAAGATGACAGCCATAGTGTCAAATGCAGATCTCTGTATTGAAAGGTTTCTGTTCCCACTTGTGATTATAGAAAAAGGACTCACTTGCCCACTTCCAATAAATGAGAAACAAATTTCTTAGAGGCAGTATGCTTCCTATGCTTGTCGTGCAGTGAAGCTGTTGGTTACTCTACTATTTTTGACATGCAGCTGTTATGCAGAAACATCTGATAGTTTCTTTTCTTCAGGCTCAGTTGCTGCGGTGTCAGGAAACAGCCTTTGCTTTCAGTTCATGTAAGATGTGAGCAGGTATGGGATGCAAGTGCATCACCTCAGTAACACAAAAATATACATTCCAGCTTGCAGAAGAAATTAGAGGTACTGAGGAGGGTAGGCTGATCAGTTCCAAATTCTCATCACAAAAGTTTGCTTTGGGATAAAAGAAAGAAAATAAAAAGGAAGTGCTAAATGGCTAGTTTAAAAAAAAAAAAAAAAAAAAAAAGACAAATCTGAGTGATATGTATTTCTTTTCCACTGTGAGACCAGAGAATAAGTTCATTGACTTATGAGACAACATGCTGATGCTTTGGGTAAGAGCAGCTTCTCTCTGCTTTCCAATGAATTGTACACTGGCATAGGACAAATCTGCAATGCTGTGAAACGTTAAGTGCAAAAGTAGGAAAGTTAAATGAAGGCCTTCAAGCACTTAAGATGACTTAGGCCAATGAACAAAGCTTTTATTTCAATATAGGACAAATACAATATTTTGCAGGATCTATTGCCAGCATTACTTCACTTTCCCTGAGACAAACTCTACCTTGGTAGGTGATAACGCTAAGAAATGCAGGTGCCAGCGATAGAAATCATGGAGACAGCAACAGGTCTTACAGCCTGCCCAATGCATCTTTCTTCTTTAAATCCTGGCAATATCTGCAAAAACAGTAGTGGTAGAAGCAGTCCCTTCTTCTCCTCCCCATGAGAACAGTACAGCTCAACCCTTGCTCTGCAGAGTGTGTATGGGGCTTTTTTGGAGGTTTGGGGTTTTGTGCACTTTTTTTTTGCTAAACCTCAGCTGACAAGAGCTGTAGCAATGTGGTTCTGTATCAAGTTTGAAGCCTTTGCCTTTCACAAGCTGTGGCTTATGCTGTGGAGAAAGAAAAAGTAAATATCCTTTCATGTGAGACATTTTTATACTAAAGCTAAGAAAGTTTTAGAGTGAAAAGGTGGCAAAGCTGCTTTGCCTTGCACCGTGAGGAACCTAAGTCAGTAAGTCAATGTTCACTTTCTTCATCAGGGCCTGGGAGCACCCCAAGTCTTCCTGCACCAAGATGATTGAGTATGGTCATTCCCTATTGCTTATGGCAACAAGCCATTAAAGATGGTGTGTCTGCTGTAATGCCCTTCCTTAATGTGGGGAAGTGGGCTGAGAGTTTTGGGCAAGATAGCATTAGCAAAACTGATTTTCACTTTTAGGAGCTGTTTGTCACCTTTGCTCACTGCTGCAACTTGTAACATAGCTGTGGGGCAGCCAGCATGGCATAGCTGGGGGACTGTGAAACCTGCATGACGACAGCACAGGATAAATTAAACTGGCTTGTCCCCTGGGCATACAGGTGGCACATGTGCTGCAGCTTGCTGTGAGCAAGATCTGCCTGTGTACTTCAATCTGTGGGTCAGCTTCAAACAGCTTCAGTAAGAGGCTGCTGCTGTTGTGTCTGTGTTCAGAAGATGGTTAGTCAGCTCTGGCACACCAGCAATAATAAAGTGCATTTGTGACTGTTCCCTCTTGTGATCCTGTCTAACAGCTTCAAGGTTGCATTTGGGATGGCACTTGGAAAAGCCCTGCTTTGTGTTCCTCCACATTTTCCCAAAGACCATTTGCTGACCATGCTCCAGCATGAAGAAGTGCCTTTGCATTCACGCAGTGTCATTTTTTCCATGCTCTCTGACACAGGAAGTGCCGGCTGCTCCCAGAGAAGCCCATGATACCTTGTTTTACTCCCCAGGAGTGAAGTTGGCTAGGAAAGGTCATTGGTTTGCACTCATGTCTTTAGAATCAGAAATTCAAAGGTCCTGCTTCTATTCTTCCCTTTATCAGGGGGGAGCTGGGTGCTGATGTTGTCATTCCCAGCTAGACTCTCAAAGACTCAGATCAGGCTAACAACTAGCTAAAGCAGAGCTGTAATTAGTGGCTGCCCATGATGATGCAAAACAGTAGCATCTCTGTCCATGGGTAGAGTAGACTTGTGCATGCTGATCCGCTTTTTCAGCTACTAAAAAACCTTTCGTTTTGTCTAGCTCTATGTCTCACCCTGTCTTTAAGGAAAGGAAATCCAAACCTGGGATATAAACCAGAAAATTTGTCTGATTTAAAAATGCTTCTGTAATGTACTAACTAAGGCAACAGCTACATCCATTTGAAAGACAGCTGGTTTCTTTTTCTATTTTGTTTCTGCTATTTTTTTTTTTCCAGCATGACAAGAAACTGGTGGCTGAAGGAAGAAAAAAGATATAGTTTATTCTCTTTGGGCTACCCTTTTGACAGAAGCAAACACTGCCTACAAACACAGCTAATCCTCTTTGTCTGGATATTTTATTAGCTGAAGCTTAAATCCTTGAACCCTCAATTTGTCATGTGTTTCCCTTTACTGGTGATGTCACCTACCCACCTCCATCTAATGAGTCACATACAACAGCCAAACACAAGTGCTGGTAGGATATAGTGCTCTGCTAAGTACTTCAGTCTCTTAATACTTACCTTATTAATTGATGAAATAGAACTATAACCAATTGACAAAGGAGTTAAGACTTCCCTGAAATATAAAGGAAATAAAAAGGAGGTCCTTGAGAGCCTCCTAATTATAGGAACTGAATACAACAGGAGCTGTTAGTAAGGGGAGAGGGATGATTAATGCTGACTCTGCCATGCAACCAATAACAAGTGAACTGTTTGAAAATTATTTTCTTCCTGAACATTTCTGTAAGTGATGTAGGCATAAGAATATTACTATAAAGCATAAGGCCCCCTGACACCTCCTGTCTAAAGTGAGAAGAAATGCACTGAGCATTGTGTAACTGGTGATGTCACCATGGAAAGCCAGTGCTTTCCTGTTTGAGACCCTGAAAAAGAAGGTAGGGAAGGAAATGAAAAAATGATGAAGCAAATCAGACAGATGAAGAGAGCAAAGGAACTGGGCAAACCCCTGCAGGACAGATGACTAAGCTTTCCATTCCAAATCAAACAGCTCCATTTTGGGACAGCAACAGGTTTTCATTTATCTTCCCTAAATTTTTTGAACATGCTTTGAGCTCCCTACAAGAATGTGGCTACTGTCTGCGTTTGAGACTAAACAGGCAGCCTGCTTTTTCCACTTGGCTACCTTTGCACAGTATGTCAAAAACCTGACATGGCTTTGACAGAAGAACTATCTGGGAATAGGCAGTTCGGTGTGAATATAAGCATGTAGGGAGGTCTGGACATCCTAATTAAATTGTCATGTTTGAGACCCACCCAGAAAAACTGGACAAAATCTGCTCTTAGATTTGAAGAATGGAATTTTCCAAAGAATTTTAGCTCTGCTCCCAAACAAACTAATGAGACCACCATTGGACTATTCTTTGAGGGCAGCATTCAAGTCCCAGTGTCCACATGGGAAGTGTTTCAGGAGAGGATCCCCCATGTAGGATTTGCTTGCTGAGCCTCTTTGGTGAGACAGCGGCAAAGAGTTATTCAGTTCCTCAAGGCTGTAAACCTTCACTGCACCAGAAGTTGTGAAAAGTAACTATAAAAGAGAGGGAAAGGTGAGGGCAGTAAAATTCTCAGTACTGAGATGTTGGAAAAATATTGACATTTAAAATGAAGGAGGAGGTAACCTACAAGTTAATGTGACCCTTTACGAACCCTCTGAACTCCTACCTCCTTCTCTGCAGGCTTTTCCTACACTTTCCTCCCTTCCAGCCATCCCACTTCTGTCCCAGGAGTGACTGAAGCATGGCCTTATATTTGCTTCCAAATTTGAAAATGAAGGGGTTGGCTGACATCTTTGTGATGTCAGCAAGACAAATATACAAGGGTGACCACATTCAAGAGCCCGATGAGCTGATAGGGAGGAGTGGGGTGGGGTGAGGGGAAAGACCAATGTGACCATAAGTAGTCTCTGGGAAAGGTCCCTCTGGAAGCAGGAGTCAGCTGCTGAGTCAAAGGGGAGGACTTGGCCAGCTGTTTCGGACTGATTTTCCTTTGTCTTTTCACATCTTTTTAAATATAATGCTGGAATCTTTCCTTTTTTTTTTTTTTTTTTTTTTTTTTTTTAAGTCAGCTCTTGCAAATAGGAGTTCAGAAGCCATTTGGAGGGGTTACTGTAGGGGAGAGACACTTGCAGGTGGTATAAACTCCCAGTGACAGTGTCTCAGAGGCTCTGTGGTTAGGTTTATGGCTGCTGTCATAGGCTGAGCTGTGCTGTAAACCTTATGATCTGGAAGAAGTAACCCCAAAATGGCTATGTAAACCTAGTAAGAGCCAGGCAGGGAGCTGTGGGTAGGGGTTGGGTAGGGGTTAGGTAGGGGTGAGGTGGAGGTGCAGCTTCATGGCAGGCCTGAGCAGCTGAAGTGATGCTCTTCTGCTATAATCTTTAGCCACATTTTCAAGGCAGAGAGCAAGTGAAGGAATAACCAAATATTCTTTTCCCCTAACAAGTAAGTTACAAAGTAAGTAACAGGAAATTCATTGCCATTGATTGATTCAGAAATTATTTCAAAGAAGGCTTTCGCAAAGCCATTGGAGATAAATCTGATCAGATTCACGGTAGCTAAAGCAATGCTCTAGGATGGTTCAGAAAGTTCACACATACAGAGGAACCTGGAGGAGGTACCACACCTGACGTATGTTCAAGCATTTGCTCCTGTTCATGTTGGAAATAGTTTACCAGGTAGACAGGTCTGACCTAACACAGCTGCTCTTATGTTACCAAGTCCCCACTGTATTAGGAATGGAGAGGTAAATGCACCCAAGATCACATCATTAAATGAAACCTGTGATAGCAAGGAGGAAGGAGTTAGAGGATGAAACAGGGAAAGAGAAGAAAATTGCAGCCTATTTCTCAGGAAGGATGGGCTTCTGTGCTCCACAAGGGCTGATGCATGCCAACCCCGACTCAGAGGTCGCTGCAATGTTCTTCACTGTCCCTGAGAGGTTTGAGATGCAGCCCACAGCAGATGGGAGAAAATGACTGCAAGGTAACCTCAGTGGATGAGTGGTGGAAAGCATGGGTGTGTGCCACACATCATGAGGATGTCTCACAGATGTTTCTGCAGGCCCCTCTGCAGTCATTCTTTCCCTCAGTGACTTGACTCCCACACTTCAGTTTCTTGTAGATGTGTTCTCCTTATGACACTGGTGGCTACACCAGATTTGCCTGCAAACTGTGAACTCAGAAGCCCTCCTTACTGGCCCCATATCACAGTCTTCCCGATCTTTTGTTGATCTACTTCATGACAAAAGAAGATACTCCTGTCCTGTAGAAGATATTTTACTCCTTGTCCTAAGGAGCACACAGAAACTTCCACATTGGAGAAGAGCAGAAGTCCCTCCACTTTCATTAGGGCTGATAGCTTCCTTGTCCTCACCCATTAGTGGTTTGAGAGGTTGTTAGTGGGAAGGAAAAGCTGTTTCCCACACAAAGAAAGAACCAAGTTAATAATGGGAGAAGTGAGTGCTGCTAATGCTGTCACCCTGGACCATGGAGAGACACACATTAAGAGATTTAAACCTGAATGGTGGCTAAGCAGCTCAGTTTCAGTGGAGGAAATGCAGAGGGAAAGCTCCCTTTCCCCCATTATTAGAGACTGATGGGTAGAGGCCTCATACTGTATTGCTGCCGGGTAAGGGGATAACAATGCTTAGGTGGGCTTGTGCAGAGTGCACAGACAAAACGCTCTCTTCTCCAGCATCACCCCCAGCTGCTGCCTCCTACATCCTGTGTTAGGACAGGATCCTTCCCCATCAGTTTCTCACCATGGCAGGAAAGAGCCTTGTCTCACCACCACTGCCAAGTCAGTTGTGTTCTACACTACAGGCAACAGCATCATCTACCAGTCTCTGGTGGAGCAGCCAGCCTTGAGCAATGGCACAGCTTCTATGTCAGTCAGCAAAGCAGAGGAGCCAGCGATAGGCTGCAATAATAGGGAAGTCTTACACTCATCAAAAAAATGGCAAGCATGCAAGAGCTGCCTCTGGGTGCCAGGAACAGGGGAGTTCACTTGGGGTGCTGTATCTGGTAGCACTAAAAGAGAGGACGTCTGTCTCCCAGCAGAAGACAAATGCTGGGAAACCTGCACCCAAGAGATCCCACCTTTTTCCTCTTTAAAAATTCACCTCATTCTGAGCAGAAAGAATGCTCTGAAAATGTGTTAGGGGGAAAGTAGACAATAGGTCTTCTGCCCTAAAAAAAATAAGAATAAAGAAAAAGTTATTGAAAAGTTGCAGGCTCCCAGATGAGGCCTGAATGCTACCTGTGGCCAGTGTGCCCAGCACCAGTGCTGCTGCTGCAGGGAACAGCTGCATCCAGGCAACACCCCAGTGTCTGGGAACTGCCCATGTAAAGAGATAATTGTTTATCCTTTGACATACAGAACCATTAACAACCTAAGCAGCCTTGGCTTCATACTGGACATTATGCTTAATCCTATTTTTCTAAGAGAAATAGGATTATTGTCTGAGAGTTCATCATTATTAACTTCATTGAATGAATTACTGAGAGAAAAGATACATAGTGATTTCTGGTCTCTCAGTATTAGATGGGGGCAGCTGACTGGAATTTGCCGTTTTCTTCATTAATTCATTTGATGGTGTCAGTCTTCCTCTCAGCAAGTGAACATGCGTCTCGTCTGTAGATCAGGACATTTTTTTCTTTTGGGACCACAGATTCCTACCAGTGTGTTTGCAGTTATTTTTTGTTTCTTTTGGGAACCACCCTTGCTGACAGAAAATGTCTGATGAAAGTTATATAGAAGAGCAAGGTAAGGTTTTATGAAAAGCTGTTTACATGTGTACTTCTCCTCACTTGGCCCTGGCCACCCAAGCTTGAAGGAACTTTGCTTCAAGCTTTTCCATTTTGAATCTCTTTCTTTTGGGTTCTACTCTTTTTGTTTCATTTCCAGCCAAGTTACATCTCAAGCAAGTTTAAAAAGCCTTTTTTTTTTTTTCTTTTGTGATTTTGATTACAACAATTTTTATTTTTTCCAGCATCTCAGCCTAAATTTAGAGATTCTGATCCCAAAGATAATGACGGTATTCCCTTTGATATTGAATCATCTGGTGCTGCAGGACCAAATACTTGACATTTTATTTAGCTCTCCAATTTCTTCTCCCTGAACACACTACTAAGTCTAGAAGGCTTATTATGCTTTGGTTTAGCATTATACATTGGGCTTGGCTTGATTTTCCCAGGGCTATATCATAATAAGAATTAGATTCACCTTGCAGAAATATTAAAGACTCAGATTTACTGAAGCTCCTAATAAAGTGACATGCTAATACTGTGAAGCAAATGGGAGCTGCCAGGAATTCTCAAGAGAGCTTATCCTGAGACAGCAAGTATCACCTCTCCACACCTGATCCTTTGCACATGCCTCTGAATGGGTGCTGGTATCCTATTCTGCTTTGCATGCAGCATAGGTGGGCTTAGACAAGCAGCCATTTCAGAAAGTTTGTGTTTGCCTAGGGGTGCAGGAGGGTACAGGTATCTGCTCAGACCAGGCAGTGGGGTTGTTTTTCGCATATGGTTCCTCCATAAGGCGTTGCTGTGAAACATAAACTTTGATATCAAGATCTCTGGGGCAAGGAATACCTCTCTGATGGGGACTCTTACAACCCCTTGGGCAGAGGGGATCCTGCCTTTTAACTGGAACTGCAATACAAATAACAAATCATGAAATTTGTTCAACATCTTTATTTGTCCAACATCTTTGTTGGTGATATGGACAGTGGGATTGAGTGCACTCTCAGCAAGTTTGCTGATGACACCAAGCTGGGTGGTTCCATTGATAAACTGGAGGGAAGGAATGCCATCCAGAGAGACCTTGAAATGCTTGTGAGGTGGGCTGATGCCAACCTGATGAAGTTTAACCATGCCGAGTTCAAGGTCCTACACCTGGGTTAGAGCAATCCCGGGCACAGCCACAGGTTGGGCAGAGAAGAGATTCACAGCAGCCCTGAGCAGAAGGACTTGGGGGTGTTGGTTGATGGAAAAATGAACATGAGCCTGCAGTGTGCTCTTGCAGCCCAGAAAGCCA
>JAOEHX010053051.1:12480-40240 GCA_025448015.1 Bolborhynchus lineola | reverse complement strand
CCACGACGAAGGCGGTGGCGTTGCGGCTCGCAGGGGCAGGGTGCAGAGCCCACTCGCCGTCGGGCAGCTCGCGGCTCTGCACTGTGTAGAAGCGGACAGGGGAGAGCCCATCGCTGCCCGGCTGCCAGGACAGCAGCACGCTGCGGGCACGCACCTCCTCCTGCTGCGCCAGCGGCTTCCCGGGGGGCTGCGGGCGGGCTGCGGGAGGCGAGGGGCTGGAGGCACTGCGGACACCCCATGGGCACAGCCCCATAGCTGCCCCCTCCTCCCGTCCCGTTACCTCTCTTCTCCGTGGTCACCACGAGGGCTTCGGCCGCCTCACCCCAGCCCTTGCGGGTCTGCGCTGCGATGCGGAACAGGTAGGTGGCCTCGGGCTGGAGGCCGGTGGCCGTGTACTGCCGGGCGCTGGGCTCCAGCACCTCCACGGCAGCAGCGTTGACCGCAGTGGTGTTGAGGCTATGGGTGACCTGGTACGCTGTGGGGAGGGAGCGACACGGTTGGGCTGGGGGGGGGGACGCACCATCCTGGGGTCCCCCCGTGCATGGCTCTCTCCTCCATCCCTTCCCATGCGCACAGCTCACATGCAAACATCAGCCCTGGGTCTGAGGTGCGCAGGGGGATGTCAGGGAGCTGAGCTCTGCCTCCCTGTGAGGATCCCGGCACCCACAGGACCTCCGCACCCCATCCCAGCAGGGCACAACTGGGATTGCTCCCCACATACCCAGGATGATGCCGTTGGGCTCCGCAGGAGGCTGCCAGATGAGCCGCACCAACGTGGTCCTCACTTCAGGGAAGAGGATCCCCACGGGGGGCCCGGGCACTGGGGGGCAGAGATGGGGCTCACCAGGGAGTGCACAAGTGAGTGCGAGGAGCCAGGCGCCATGCGCTGGGTGTCCTCATTGGGGAAGAGAGGGATCACACCAGGAATGGCATGGGAAGGTCTTGGGAACCATAGGGACCCCCAACACCCCGTTCGGGGGTCTCTGCCCACCAAGACGCTGCCACCCACCATCATCCAGTGTCCGCTCGAGGACGGGGGGCCGGCTGGGTGCTCCA
The DNA here is from genome assembly GCA_025448015.1 of Bolborhynchus lineola. Classification (NCBI taxonomy): domain Eukaryota; kingdom Metazoa; phylum Chordata; class Aves; order Psittaciformes; family Psittacidae; genus Bolborhynchus; species Bolborhynchus lineola. The sequence continues at coordinate 39,184 of JAOEHX010053051.1, read as the reverse complement.
TCACCGATCCTGGTGAAGGCCAGCACACGGATCTCATACAGTGTGTACTTGCGCAGCCCGGTCAGCTGGGCACTGCGGGAGGCATTGCCCTCCGCCAGCCAGAACTGGGCACGTGTGTCCGAGTCCTTCTCCTTGTACATCACCTGCAACAGACCTGTGTGACACGGCCAGCCCCGCGATGGAGCTGGCATCATCGCCTGGAGGTGGCACAGTGGTAACAGCTCACCTTGTAGCCAAGGATGTGGCCATTGCAGTCCGCCTCAGGGATGTCGCTCCATCGGACCAGCATGCTGCTGGAGGAGGTGGCCACCACCGACACGTTGCTGGGGCCGGAGGAGGGCACTGGGGGGGTGATAAGAGTAAGTCAGTGGTAGATCTGGCTGGGGTGGGTGCGCGGTGCCATGGGGTGCGTAGTGGTACCTGACTCCCGGGTGCGTCCCACCACCGCATGGCTCCACGGCCCCGAACCGATGGCATTGAATGCTTGGACCTGTACCCGGTACTCGGTCCACTCCTCCAGGTCCTCAATGGTGTATTCCCGCTCCACACGGTCATGGATGATGTGCAACGCTGGCTGCCCTCGCCCATCCAAGCGCATGTACCGGACCCTGTAGCCCACTGAGTCAGGATTCCCGTTGTACTCCTGCTCCAGGAGGGGCTGCACCCATCCGGCAGAGATGGCAGCATCAGTCACAATGTCCCACAGCCCCTATGGGCCCCATGCCCGTGGACACGAGCCACGGTCCCCCCTCCTCACCATCCAGCGCAGCCACAGGCTGGTCTCACTGGCTGTCCTCAGGGTGACATTGGCGGGTGCCACGTCCGGGGGGGCCTGCAGGGTCTGGATCCTCCGGGAGGGCAGGCTGGGGGGGCTGGTGCCCACGATGTTCACCTGCCGCATGCGGAAACTGAGGAAGGAGAAAGGGGGGGTCATGGAAGGGGAGAAGGGGGCTCCGGTCCCTTGGGAGGACACTGCAGCATCGCCCTAGCCACTCGCCTGTAGTAGGTGTAGGGCCTCAGGTTGGGCACCTCCATGGAGCGGGCATCAGGCTCATTTGCCAGCTGGTGGATGAGCCCCCACTCTTCAGCCTCACCGCTCTGGCCTGCCTATGGGATGGGAATGGGGTGAGCTGCCCCCCAACACCCCATTATCCTCCCTTGAGCTGCCCCATACCTGTGCCTCCACCTGCCAGCGGGAGATGGAGGTTTTGCCATCGTAGCCTGGGCGAAACTGGAGGGTGACGGAGCGGGGTCCGATGTTGGAGATGCCCAGGTTGGTGGGGGCACCGGGGAGCTCTGCAGGGACAGGGCAGGGTGGGTGGCACCGGCCGCTTGCCCCCAGCCCATTGGCATCCCCACGCTGCCACACTCACCTGGAGGCACCCCCGAGGAGATGGTGGAGGAGGAGAGCTGGCCCTGGCCCTTGGAGGTCATGGCAGCCACCTCGATGGTGTAGGTGGTGAGGGCGGTGAGGCCGGTGACGCGGTACTCCAGGGTGACGTTGGGCAGGTAATGGGTCACCCGTGTGTTGGTGCGGTTGTATTCCTCCCAGGAGATCCGGTAGCCTGGAATGCACCCCATGCTGTCAGCCGCCGTCATTGCCCACCCCAGGGAGCTGAGTGGGACACCAAGGGGAGATGCTACAGGGTGGGCAGAGGATGAGGGGATGATGCTGTGGGACAGGAAGAGGACCGGCGCAGGAGCTGGGTACCCACTGATGCTCCCTTACCCGTCAGGATGCCGTTCTTCTCCAGTGGCTCCTGCCAGCTGACCTTCAGGGATGTGTCCAGGATGTCACTGAAGCTGAGATGTCCCACAGGGCCAGGCACTACCCAAAGACACCCAGGCTCAGCACACAGCACCCATGGGACACCCACAAGGACCATACATGGAGGGGACGCTCCTTGGACAGGGCTTCCTGGGGCTCAACAGCATCCCATTCCACATCCCCATGGGCATCCTCACCAGTGGGACTACGTCCCCCCCTCCCCGGGTGCATCCCATTGGAACACAGAGCCTCCCCGTACCATCCTCGTGGGTGCGCACCAGCTGGGGGGGGCTGCGTGGGCCGTCCCCTGGCGTGGTGAAGCACAGCACCGAGGTGAAGTACTCAGCGAACTTCCGCAGCCCCGACACGTATCCCACATGGATGCTGTCCTGGAAGTTGGGCCGCACCGTCACCACCATCGCCTCCTCCTCGTGCTCCGGCTCCCAGGCAATGAGCTGCGGGAAGAGGGATTTGGGATGATGATGCGGGTACCACCAGTTGGGATGATGATGTGGGTACCGCCAGTTGGGATGATGATGCGGGTACCACCAGTTGGGATGATGATGTGGGTACCACCAGTTGGGATGATGATGCGGGTACCACCAGTTGGGATGATGATGTGGGTACCGCCAATTGGGATGATGATGTGGGTACCTCCAGTTGGGATGATGATGTGTGTACCACCAGTTGGGATGATGCTGCCGGGTACCAGCATCCCCACCACACACATCAGCACCACAAACACCATCCTCTGCGCACCTCCGGCCTCCTCTCATTTATTCAGAGTTGATTAAATATCAATTAAGGGCGCAGGGAACACTTGATGCTGTTAATGGTGTGTGTTTACCCCTCCGAGCCGATGCGGAGTGTGTGCTGTGATTAACTCCCATTGATAACAGAGTGTAATCGCCTGTGTTTGGGAGGGGTGTTTGGGCATTTAATTGCCATTGTGCGAGATAGCCTATAGCTACTTAATTAAGTACTAATTAGGCCCTAAAAAATACTAATCAAAAATACTAAGTGGCATTTAATAAGAATGTTAAATATCTGCCTTGCTCCGGTTATCGCATCCAGAGGCAATTAAATTCCTGAACTTCTTTTGAGTGGATTAAGAAACAAGTTTAATGTTTTTAATTCAATTTCATTAATGTAAATTTGAATTAATTGCAAATTTGGAATTAATTAAAGAGCAGGGGAGCCTCTGAGCCCAAGCAAGTGTTAAATATCATCAGTAAATACTATTTTAACTGTCAGGCTGGAACCAGTTGAAGTCGTGGGGTTTAAGGAGGAGCTGAGCCAGTTTGTGGAGGCTGGATAAGGAATTCCCAGCCCTCCCTGGTTTTAGGGAGACCCTCAGGAATCGCCCCTCACCTTGTACCCCTGGTTGATGCCGTTGATGAACTGGGGGCTGGGGGGGTTCCAGGTGAAGCGGATGGTGGTGGAGTTGGTGGCCTCGGTCTGCACGTTCCCTGGGGGCACCGTGGGCACTGCCGGGATGAAGGCAGGGCTCGCAGCGTCCGTCATGCCCATGGCACATCCTGCTGCCGATGGGGTGAACGCCGAGGCCCTGCCTACCTCCCTGCAGTGTCCACTCGGTCACCTTCATGCTGTACACCCCCAGGCCGGCGCTGTTGTACGCCGCCACTTCGATCTCGTAGTTGGTCCAGATGATGAGGTCCTCCAGGAGCAGGTTGTTGACCTCGGCGTTGGTGATGTTCTTGAACTGGTAGCCCACGGGCAGCCCGGCCAGGCAGTACCTGGGGACCAGCGGCTGTCATTGCTGCCGGTGTCCCCATCAGCACCCTGGGATGCCAGGGACAGGATGCCCATGCTCACCGGATGATGTAGCCCTTGAGGACACCATTCTGGTGGCTCTCGGGGGGTGGCTGCCACTGGATCATGATGGACTGGTTGGTGCGGCCGCTGGCAATGACATTCTGGGGGGGTGCAGAGGGGGGCTCCTCGGGCAGGGACACCCTATGGGGAACAAGGCAGGTGTGAGCAACCATTGCACCAGCCCCCCCAGACCCCCAACCACCGCTCACCTCTCCGTGTCCTTGCTGAACTGCCCCCTGCCCACATCATTCACAGCACAGAGGCGGAACTGATAGGAGCGAGCGGGGACCAAGCCCCGCACGGCCACCGATGTCACCTCGGGGTCCACACTGGCCAGCAGCACGGTCCAGGGGGCATCTGTGGGTGAAAAGGGGGAAGCAGGGTGGAGGATGCAGGATGCTGGGGTCCCCAAGCTCCATACAGCATCCCTTGCCCATCACCCTGAGGCGATGCTGGAGCTCAGGACTTGCCCGGTGCCAGCCTAGCCAGGGAGGTGGGGGCAGCCCCTTACTGTTCTCAGAGACCTCCACGATGTAGCGGAGCAGGGGGCTGTTGCCATCGAAGGGTTTGGCCCAGGTGAGGTTGATGGCTCGTTTCTCCAGGGGGCTGAGCATGGCCACGGGGCTCTCGGGAGCATGGGGGAGCTGCCTGGACAGGGGGTGAGGGATGGGGTGACGATGGAGCGGGCATAGGCTGGGGTGTGGGATGCTGAGGGGATGGGGGGGGGTCTCACCGAACACGGAGGTGGGCGCTGCGTGAGTCGTTGCCCCCGGCTGACACCACCTTGCACGTGTAAGTGCCGATGTCACCCGACCAGGTCTGGGAGATGTGGAGGGTGCCCATCTCGTCCAGGCGCACCCTGGGGCCGCTCTCTGTGCTCAGCGGTGCCCCGTCCTTCTCCCAGATGTACCTGTGCCGGGGGGGACACCAGGGCTGCTGGCACGAGGGGACCGGTGGGGGTCCCACCACCGTGCCGGGCTCCCGGTGCACAGGGCACCAGGTGGCACTGCAGGATCACCGGCACAGGGCTGGGGATGGCACCCAGCACCAGCCTGGGGGTGCCAGACCCCCCCAACCCTCCCATCCCCATCACATGCACCTCACATCCACGCTGGGGTCATGGGTGACCCCGCAGCTCATGACAGCCTTGGTCCCCTTGATGACACTCTGGTCCTGCGGTGGGTCGGTGATACGTGTCCTTGCTGTGGGGGAACAGAATGAGCCACCAGCACTGCTTGGGGGTTTGGCATAAGTAAGGATGTGTGCATCCATGCAATCAACCAGCCGCATGCTAACCCATCCCTACGGACCTTTGTGCCTCACTGTGCATCATAGACTCAACCAGACTGGAAAACACCTTTAAGATCATCAAACCTAAGAGTCACTCAGGACTACCAAATCCACCACCAAACCATGTCACTGGGGGCTTTGTCTACGTGCTTTGTGAACACTTCCAGGAACGGTGACTCCATCACTTCCCTGGGAAGGCTGTTCCAATGCTCCACCACACTTCTGGTGAAGAAATTTTCCCTACAGAATCCCAGCCTGATTTGGGTTGAAAGGAACCTTAAAGCTCAACCAGCTCCAGCCCCTGCAGGGGCACCTTCCACCAGAGCAGCTTGCTCCAAGCCATATCCAACCCGGCGCTGATCCTTGCCCAGTTTTGCCCATGGATCTGCGTCCTCCCCACGCTGTGCCTGCAGCGCAGGGTGAGACGGGCTCCCGGCGGCTCCCTTACCCCACACCACCAGGTCAGCAGATGCCTCGTCCACGCCGCGGGAGTTGGTGGCCAGGCAGACGTAGGTGCCGGCGTCGTTGCGGTGCGCGGGGCTCACGAGCAGACTGCCCGACTCCAGCAGCGTGAAGCGCGGGAGCTGCACCGACCCGCTGGCCAGGACCCGCTCCCCTGCGACACGGGGAGCCCGTCACCTCCAGCAGTGGCCTGGTGGCCAGGCAGGGATGGGCAGGCAGATACAGGGCTCGGATGCAGGCTTGCCTGCACCCCCGTGTCCCCATCCCCTTTACCTTTCTGCCACGTGATGGCCGGACGTGGAGCCCCTGAGGTCTCGCAGTTGAGGATCACGGACATGCCATCAATCACTGTGCTGTCCTGGGGACCCCTGGTGATGTTGGGGGCAATGCCTGGGGGGAAAAGAGATGCACAACCCATTGTGAAGCCATTCCTGGTGCTCATCCAGGAGCTGACCTGCTCCTGGAGCATCTCATCCTGGTTTCCTGGGGTCTCCGAGCCCAGCCATGGGGTCGAGACGGGGCGGGGGGGGCTGTCACCTACTGGTCACGGCCAGGTACGTGGTGGTCTGCACCTCGCCGGCCGCGTTGCGGGCGAAGCACTGGAACATGCCGGTGTCATCGGGGACCAGCCCGCTGATCTGCAGGCTGCCGTCCGCCAGCAGCTGGAAGCGGGACAGCTTCTCCAGGTGGATGAGGGCAGCATCCTTGTACCAGGCCATCTCCGGCGGGGGCACACCTGCAAGGACAGGGTCACATCGGGCATGGGGACGTGGTGGCATGGGGAAAGCGGCTGGGGAGCAGCTCACCTTTGGCTTGGCAGGGAATGGCCACCACCTTCTCCATCTCGGCTGTGATGTGCCTCTCGGGCTCCTTGATGAACTGTGGCGGCTCTGCAAAGGGAAACCCAGCAATGGGAAGGGTTCGTGTCACAACCGGGCTCAAAACACCCCCCAGTGACTCCCGCCTGTCATTCCCACCTCAGCTCCAAGGGCTGAGACCATCCTCAACTCATTGCACGCTTGGTTTGGGCTGCCCGTGGCCAGGTCCTTACCCATGACGGAGAGGAAGGCACCCTCGGCCACGGCGGGCACGCTGCTGCTGCGCAGCACGGCCTCGCACTCGTAGTAGCCACTGTCGCTGAGCACGGGGCTGAGGATGGTGAGCCGGCGGCTGTAGTCGCTGATGCCGCTGGAGAGGGGCACTCCGTCCTTCTTCCAGATGATGTGCAGCTTCATCAGCGGCCTGCGGGGCCAGGAGCAGGTCAAGAACCAGCCATAATGCCCATGGAGGCCCCCACATCGCTCCATCCCACAGGAGCTGTGGTGGGAAGGGAGCGGGGGGTACCCAACCCTGGGAGACCCCCATTCCCATCCCACTACTCGCCTGGCGTTGGCCACACACTCCATGGTCACCTCCGAGGTGCCAGCCACCACGCTGGTGTTCCTGGGTGGGACAATGATGGTGGGTGCGATGGGATCAGCCGGGCCACCCACATCTGGGAGAAGGAAGACAGAGGAAAGAGCATCAGCACCCTCTGCTCACCCCTGGGGTGCCCGGGCACCCAGCAAGGCCAATGTGGCACCTGAAGCCCATCACCTTGGCATCAGGGTGCCTTCATAGCCCTCTCCTCCCACAGGAGCCCACAGCACCAGCCCGGCCCCAGCCTGTGTGCAGGGAGGAGGGAGAAGGGGAGTATATAAAGCAAAATGATTGCAACAATAAAAAACCCTCATGTAGGTGCTGTAAAAAGGCGATGGGCTTGAAAGCTGCTGATATGGCTGAATCCATAAACATGGGCTCAGGTTGTTTATGGCCCCCCAGGATGCTGAGGTACAGAAAACGAGATTAATGGGGTAGGAGGGGAAGGGGAGTAGGGAGAGTCCTCTATGGAGAGGGAACGAGCACCCCATGGGGCAGCGGGATGGGAGTACCACGACTGATGCCACCCTGGGGCACCTTCCCCATGTACAGGGGCTGGGGACCCTCACCCGAATGGACCAGAGGGATCGACCTTAAAGGTGTTGAGCTGACGGGAGCAATGTGTGCTGTGAGGGGAACATGAGCAGAAGCAGGGCAGCGTGTCCCATGGGGATGCACTGCACCATCCCAACCCACAGCCCGCGGCATGGCCGGGTCCATCCCCAGCAGCAGGGATGGAGCGGGAGGCTCTGCCCAAGACACAATGGGCCTGCAGCCCAGCTCGAAGTGCCTAAATAACTCGCGAGGCAGCTGAAGTGTGAAGTCAGCAAAGCCTCCGATGAGATTTACTGCAAATTAAAGCGGGGGGAGCGCGGCGGCGCAGGGGAGCGGGGCCGGGAGGGGCGCGGGGCCCCCAGCACTCACTGGCCACGCTCAGCGTGATGGGCTGGCTCGTCTTGTTGTCCCCGTTCTTGTCGTTCACCGCCTGCACGTAGTAACGTCCCGCGTCCGGGGCCACTGTGGAGAGGATGACGAGGGTGTTCTCCAGTGTGATGGCTCTGCGGGGATGGGGACACAATGGATACTGACGCAGAGAGATGGGACCCTCATTTCCAAGCCAGTGCACATGGGGCAAGCACAACCCTCAGCCTTCCTCCCACCAGCACCAAGAGGGGTTCAGCTCAACCACCGGCCCCAGGACCACGCTGAGCCCCACACCCCCGCCCCCCCCAGCAGAGCACATCGGACAGCGCAGATTAATAGGACCTTTTCTTAATGGAACGATCTAATCTGCAGGAAACATAAAACGGTTTGGGGAATATATTTTTTCTACCATTAAATATGAGATAAAGGAGTTTTATCTCTTCAATCCTGCCTTGCAAATAGAAAGGAGACCAGTTCAATTCCTGCATAATGTGGGTTACAAATTCAATTCCCGCACGCTGCATCTGCCAGCGCTGGGTTTGCCGCTCCGACAGCACCGGGGCCCGATGCAGCCCCGTGGGGACACGTGTGCTGTGCCCAGCTCCATCCCCGAAGCCCACCTTTCGCCCACCTTCCTCCCTCTTATTTTCATTTCTGTTCTAAATCCACTTCCCCAGTGACAAACGGAGCCATTAGCTGCCGAATGCCCGTGGGTGTTAGCACGATGCGCTCGAGGCATCTGTTAAACAGCCTTACTGCAAGGACAAGGGCAGCCAAGGGAAACGCAGCCCCCTGGGATGCAGGGGAGGATGCTGGAGGGATGCAGGGGGGTACCAGGGGTACTCACATGCGGCTGCTGGGGGAGATCTTGCGGCCGTCGCGGAACCAGGTGACCTGGGGCTGGGGGAAGCTGGCGATGCGGGGCGCGCGGATGACGGCCGCCTCCCCGTGTGACACGCTCTGCTGCGTCTCACGGTCCTCAAAGCTCCCCATGTCTGCAGAGAGGGTGGGAGAAACAGCTCTGGGGCTGGAAACGTACCCAGGGACCCAGCATGGTCCGGCTGGAGGCCACGGGGATGGGCTCCACCAGGGGATGCAGAGGGGCTGCGCTGGGGGGTGCTCTCCGCTCCCCTCCCTTGCTGGTATGTGCTATGGGGTGACGGGGGGGGTGTAGCTCAGACCCCATGGGCTGCTCCTGCACACTCTGTGCAACCCATGTCCCAGCACCAGGATCATCCCAGCATGACCCAGGATTGGGAACCTGCCACCCCCCTCCGGCTCAGACACTGCGGGCTGGAAGCACACTGAAAGCAGAGTGAAGCAGGGGGCATGGAGAAGGAGGGGGGGGGCAGTGGATTTTTATTAACTTCCCTTAATAGCTGTAATTAAAAACATGTAAAGAATCTTTTTTTAACGACTTTACCATTATCATCAGTTGTTAGCACAGCTGCCTTATTAATTTCCCATTAGCTTCCTGATTTCTCATTGCTCCTCAGGAAGGTGTTGAAAGGGCTGGGACTGGGGGTATCCCAGAGGGAAGGAGGGACAGAAAGGGGCAAGTCCCCAAGGTACAGAGCCAGCATCACGGCCCTCAGCATCCTGCTTAACCTCCCCCTGGTGCCTTTCCATCACCCCCAGCGCAGAGTCCAAAGTGTGGCTCATCCTGCTCAGGTCCATTTGTCCGCAGGATCCATGCGGAGCCATGAAAAGAGCATCCAGGACTGAACCACCCATCTCTGCTCCTGCCTTGCCTGATGCAGCCGCCAGCCTCACGCTCCTGTTTGCCTTCAGTAATGATTATAAACGGTGTTTGCTCTCAGAGCAGCCAGGAGGAGCGGGGCTGCTTCACACCATCAAGTGCTTCTCCCCTCCAGGGAGACAGAACTGCGTGCTCAGATGTGGTGCTGAGGGTTTCCCAGCCCTGGCACAACCTGCATTGCCTGGGGGGTGCCCCCTTGCCCCCCAACCATGCACCTCAACCACTGCAGCAACATCCCCATCCCTGCTGGCATCACCCCAGGGATGCTCCGCACTCCCACGGGCTGCACTAACACCAGAGCTGCCCCGGAGCCGGGTGTCCCCGCACGGGACTGTCACTTACATGCCACCTGCACCTCGGTCTGGCGCTGCAGCAGGGCTCCCATCCGGTTGCGGACGATGCAGCGGTAGAAGCCGGCATGAGTGCGGTCCAGTGATGTGATCACGTACCTGCGGGAGACAGGAGCCACGTCAGCAGTGCTGGGGACATCCAGGTCACCGTCACAGCCCCCGGGAGAGGCTGCAGGTCCTACACAAACTCCCATTTACTGCTGGAGGTGTGTAAATGTGCACACACACATCCCCCATCCGTGTCCCTTGCTGGTGTGGTGGCCGGGCACGTAGGAGGTGCTCTTGCTGCGCCACACATGCAGCGGAGCTGGTGGCCATCAATGACTCATGGCTGTGAGTGGGAGGCACTGGACAAGTGGTTTTGAGCTGTCAGAAGCAGAGGTGGCTGCTGGGGACATGAGGACCTGGGACTCACACTGAGCCTTGGTGCTGAGTGGAAGGGACACACCAGGGTGTGCTGGTGTCCCTCTGCCTGGGACCCGCACGCGATGAGCAGAGGCTGAGCTGCCTTATCACCCCCAACGCAGGCTCTTATCAGCCAGCAGCGCCAGCAGCCGATAAGCAGATAAAGGGAATAACCATGTCTCAATGCACCCACCGCTCCTGAGCATCACCCTGGCCCAAACGCTGGATCCTCTGCCACCGGACCTCCCTGAACCATCCCACCCCAGGAGGGATGCAGGGGCGCCTGCTCCATCACCCTCAAACCAGGCTGGATCCAGCTGGCCTCACTGATGGGTGAACCTCTTATGGGGATGGGTGGGGGCTGCAGCATCACCTTTCCTGATGTGGAGTGCTCAGAGACAAAGCAGAAAGGCAACAAATAAGCGAGCTCAACCCTCCCTTGCCCAAACCTAATCTTGCATTAAAACACGCCGCAGGCTGCTTCGACAGAGCTTTGTTCTTTTTATAACTGAGCATAAATGAAACTTTGGAAGACACAAGGAGCGTGTCCCCTCTGCAGGGAAGCACAACAGGACCTTGCGCCCCCCTCTCCCTGCATAGAGGTGGTGCTGGGGACACAAGGCTGCCACCTCACCCAGAGGCACCACCGAGCTGGGGTGATCACAGCGGGGCTGGCATCAGACCCACTGCCAGCACACATCCACGTACACAGCATTCCGGGGGTCACCCGTCCCCGTGGGAGAAGGGAGGATGCCGTTTGGGAGCGAGTCCTTGAGTGTCACGGCTGATATTTAAAAATGATCCCCAGAGGCTTTAAGTAAGAGATTTCAATTCCAGGGAGCTGTCAGGCACTGATGCAGACACCAGGAATAATGGGCCCGCTCTCCTTGTGGTGTCCTCGTGAATAAATCACACACCGTGACTCCTCAACACACACATGCACACGGATGGACAGATGGACACTGATGCTCGCCTGCCTGCTCCGCAATGCAGGGACCCCCTCTGCATTCCCTCTAAACCCTCATCCTGGGAGGGGGCTGCTCCCAAACCCCCCATCCCAGCCTGCAGGCCACCCTATAGGACCCAAACCACCCTCATCCTTAGAGCACATACATGGAGCACCCACTGATGCACAGCCCCATCTTGTCCGCACGGCCCGGGAGCCAGGATACCCCCATGGGTACCGGCAGCCTTCACCCCCCCCCCCGTGGGGACACCCCTGCAGATCCAACAGCGCCTGCTCCACCGGAGCTGGAGGAGCTATTAAAGGAGCTGAGCTCCTGCACACACCTAAAGCGGCTGAAAATAGCCCGGAGAAAGGAAATCAATTACCGGGCACAGCCTGGCCCGCAGTCATTAACCAGACACGAGCAGGGACTTTGTTCTCTGCTTCCACAGAGGCTTTTATCAGAGACCACTCTGATTTCATTTCCTTCCCCCATCATGCAGAGCTGTGAAGGGGGTGGTAACCGATTTCACCCCTGTGCTGCGGGCAGGAGGAGGGGTGAAGCCCCTGAGTCTGAGCGAGCCACGGCCACGCTGCTCTCCCGGCCCCACTGCGCCAAGCAAACAGCTCTTGCACTGGATGCAGTCCTCAGCACGGCCCCAACCAGGGCTCTTCACCCACAACCAGCCCGGGGGCACGCATCAGGGCACGCATCCCCCTGCTCAAGCCAGGACAGAGGTCTGGCCGCGCTCCCGGGGCAGCCCGTGCTGCTGACTCGGCTGTTCCAGGGGGGGGTTTGTGAAGGCAGAGGTTGAGAGGGCACCGTCTGCAGGGAAAAGCACTTCTGAAGCAAGGAATGACCCCTGCTTCAAAAGGCAGCACTGATGGAGATCAGCACGGACCGGGGTCAGGAGGGGGGTTCCGGAGCCACGAGCCCTGTGCCCGGGGAGCAGTGGGTTTGCAGAAGCAGTTGGAAGGCTTTGGCATCAGATCATGACAGATGGGTGAGCTGCACACTGGGAACGATGACCTCCCATCCATCCATCCATCCCAGCAGTGGGGCAGGACAGGGCACAGCACCACCATCAACCACAACCCCCTTTTGCCACACAACCCTGGCAAGGTGTTGGCATCCCCGGGCTGGACACGCTGTCTCGTGGGGGGGTAGCTGGTTGGTGCCACGAGGCCCCAGCCCCTGTGGCTCTGTTATTGTAAGGCTGCCGAGAAGCATGGGGCTGATGCTGCCGAATTATTATTAGATTGAGGGGGTGGAGAGGGGCCGGGAAAAGCATCAACCAAAGGATTTGATCCATCAAATGGAAAAGGCAGAGGAGTGCAGGAATTCTGTGGTTCTTCCAATGCCGCCCAGCAACAGCTGGATTGGATTTTGGATAGCACCACATTGCCACGGTCCCCTCTTGATTAATATCCTGTATCACGACTAATTAATTCTAGAGGGGGACATGCATCTGAATTGTTACCTTGTGATAATGAAATGTCAAGTGAGCATTAAAACACACTTAGCAAAGGTTTAACGACTCCCAGCATCCGAGCAGCGCATCCCGGCACCTCCACCCGCCCGGCTGCCGCTCAATATGCTTTTAAACACCCGTCCTGGTATTCCATCAGCCCCCGTTAACTGTATTATTGGATCTCAATTAGCTCCTGATTGGAAAGGGCTCTGCTGTGACACACGTGGCCGGAGCCTCACTGCTTCCCAGAGGGAATGGGAACTCGTCGGTGCCGGCGGCGCTGTAAATCCCTGCCTCAGTTGGCCGGGTCAGAACAATGAACCAGTTAATAATTAATGGCCATGTATTAATGTGCCACCTGGCCGCAGAGTGGGGGGAGCAGGGCCATAAGCCTAAAGGCACGTGAAGCATCCTGAAGGCTCCAGCATGGCTCACACCAGCTCAGCCAGCACCATCCAGCTCAGGCGGTAACTCTGGGTCTGGTCCCCGTCCCATGCTGCTTGAGCCCACGCGAGGTCCCAGCATGGAGATCCCCTCCATCACCTTCCCCTATCCTGCCAGCCCCAATGTCCATATGGGCACTGCTGCCCTGCACTATTGCTTGTGCCACCCTCAAACCAGACAAGGCACAGAGCAAGGCAGGAACCTTCACAGCACAAACACCACCAGCAAAGCCCATCCCATGCTGCCCATTACCAGCTTGGTGCTGCCTCACTGGCAGTCCTGGGAGCTTTGGCAATGCCAAACCTGAAGCCAGCCAGGCTGGAGGCACAGGCAGCAGAAGCTCACTGCTGAGCCCCCATTGCAGCCCTTCTGCTTTATCAGCTCCCGTTAATGATCCCATTGGATGGGAATTAGCTCCCCAGGGACGGGCTGTGCCCCACAGCTGGGCTGAAGAGCTGGTCCAGAGAGCAGGGATGTGCTCCAGTGAGTACAGGGTGGGTCCCACCAGGGAGCCAGGGGTAAAACACCCCCTTTTGCCTCAGTTCTGTGTTTCTGAGAGGGTCCTGGCTCCATATTTGACATAAACTGGGGGAAAAGTACAGGCATCAAACAACTGTGGTCCTCTAAAGGCTGTAATGGCTTGGTGGGATGCTGTGTGTGCAGCATCCCTGCATCTCTGGGGTACACACATCCCAAAGCATCCCATAAAGGAGGGAGGGGGAGCATCAAAACAGCCCCAGATCTGGCCATGGGGCTGCATCGCACCTGAGGAACCCAGAGGAGCACCAGGAAGTCCCATCCTGCAAATCCCATTTAGCTGGGGAAGCAGTGCAGCAGCAAAGCCAGACAGTGCCAGGGATGTAATTACACTTTCCTGGGCTCCGAGCTCCCGGAAAAAGGGATCTGGGCTCTTGGGAAGAGGCATAGGATCCTTTAGTAGCTCCTGCACCAGCTGTGGAGGGACGTGGGGAGAGGCAAGAGCCTGATTTAGTGCATAGGAGATACATCTCTACGGATGGGTGTCTGTCCAGAGGTAATCTATGTGCAAGGTAATTTCTCCAGGCAGTGGGACTCGATGCAACCCTTAATAGGACAATCTCATGTGATGAATTACCAGACCCAACTAATCTGCATGTTAAATTTCTTGTATGAGAAATAAATATCCTCGATTCACCAGAGAAGCGCTTTCCTTCCGAGGATTTCATTAAAGGCATCAAGCTGCCTGATTTGCATGTTATGATTCCTCGTACGAGGAGAAGTCAGGCTCTGGAGAGCACGCCGGAGAGATTATGCACGGAAAACCGGAGCAGGCCCTGGAGAGCATAGGGAAAACTGGAGCAGGCCCTGGGGAACGCAATGCCAGGACATGGGAATGCAGCGTGCAGCACATTTCCACCACCCAAACCTCTGCCATCCCCCTAACAAAGGTCACAACAGTCAGTGGAGGGGATGGGGTTTTGCTGTGGGGTCCCCAAGCATGGGAGGAAGCGGAGGTCCCATGGGAGGAAGCGGAGGTCCCATGGGAGAGCTGTCTCCATGCACCCCACGCCAGAGGCAGGCAGTGAGTAAAGGCTGGTCCCTGATCCCCCGTGGTCCCCAAGGATGCTCCCAGGGGAAAGCATGCACAGAGCCATTCTGGTCCCTGATCCCTCTGTGGTCCCTGATCATGCTTGATCCCCAGGGATGCTTCAATGGCTCTCATGCATTCTTCCCTCTGCGATCCTCAGGGATGCTCCACTGCACTGGCTGGGGGCCAGGGACCTGCTGAGCCCATTCCCGTTCCCATTCCCATTCCCCACCTGCCCTTCACCACACGCCAACAAGTCGCTCGGTGGCAAGCTGGCGGCTGCGGGAAGGGAAGGCTGGTCACCATGGAAACACGCTGCCAAACTGGGAGAGTGGCTCCTTCCCTGAAAACACACCATGAGCTCCATGACCATCGGACCAGGATGAACTGTGGGGGCTCATGGGGAGCCACAGGGAGCCCCAGCCCGCAGCCCCCAGAAAAGGGGTGCAATGCACAAGGGTGGCGGTGCCGATGGGATTCCCAGCTATGGGAGAGACCTGGGGAGGAGCTGTGAGGATGCTGAGGGTGGAAGTGCACCATACATGTAGATGAGACCTTAGGGATCATGGCAGCCCTGGCTTGGACTTGGTGACCTTAACGGTCTTTTCCAACCTGGTTGATTCTATCCATGACTCTATGACTCTAAGCCTGGAATGTGTCCCCCCTGCAGCACAGGGCCCTGCTGCAAAGGACCATGCATCCTGTCACGGCCACAGCCAGGATGCAGGGAAGGTCCCTCCTGCCCCTGGCACGGGGAGATGCCGGGGGGCACAATCCATCCCCGATATGAGCTTATACCCCACATCCCTCACCCACACTCCTGATACAGCCGCAGCCATTCCCAGCCCCTGCAGTTGCATCCCTGAGCCTCTCTGTCCATCCACAGCATCCCTCCCCTCTCCCAGGATTATTCCATTTCTAAACTCGTTAAGTTTTAATTACTCCCTCCCTGTGAGTGAGCGGGCTGGCTCCGCGCCACAGACAGCTCGATTCAAATTCCACTCCTGCCCATCATCACTCACTCTGGTGCTTCACCCTCAATTCCAGGCGGGACATCCCAACCCTCATATGGACCTATGAAATCCCTGTGGAGACGCAGGGTCAGGCAGCACACACGCGGTAGAGGGAAGCTGCTGCTGGCAGGTTGTGTCCTCACCACGGCGAGGACGGGTTGAAGCCAGGCAGTGATTTGCATCCAGGCTGTTTGCTTCATTAGCTGCGCCTGGGTTTGTTTGGGTTTTCCCCATGTGTTTGTTTATTTGCTCGCTTCCTTCCTTAATCCTTTCTGGCTGGATGCTGGAGCTGGAGGCGGGGGCCGGGGGCTCATTGGACAGGGAGTCACCTTGGCGCCGGGATGCAGGGATGCGGGGTTCCAGGGCTGCTGAGCATCCCTGAGCAGAAACCTTTCCTACAGAAGGGTCAACTGAGACACGGAGCAGAGCCAGGAAAGGAGCCCAGGAATCCCCAGTTCCGGGGGTCCAAACCAGTTCTGGGTTCGGAGGTGCCCCCCAAACATCCCAACCCGCTCTGAGGTGGGGCAGAGCCCGGGCTCAGGTCCTGACACGTCAGTCCTACTTGGGGTGTGTGGCTCAGCCCCAGCACTGTGCAGCTGCCCTGCGGGAGCCCCTGCATGAGCTCTGTGTCATCCCCCCCAGTGTCACCACTGTCCCCACAACCCCATTCAAGAACTGACACCTTGCGTTGTTCCCACTGCTGCCAATGTGGCTCCTGACAGGCGTGAGCTGTGGGCACCGTGGGGTCTCTGAGCTTCAACACCGGGGTTAGGGACAAGGGACCTGTGCCATGGGGCACCCAGCACCAAGCCTGGGGCACGGGGGGCACACAGAGCTGCAGCCACCACAGCTTAGTGAGGAACAGCCCCATGGTCCCCAAGGATGCTGCAGCACCTGCACAGCACCGTGCTGGAGAGGGCACCCAGCACCCAGCACGGCACAGAGTGATGGGGAGGGGACGTCACCAGCCACATTGTCTGCGTTCCTGGCATCCCGGAGCAGCCCTGCGTTGCTACAGCAACACGAAGCCTTTGGATTCAATGCCTTTAAATGGGGAACTGCTTGTCTCAGGCTGAATTATTGATTAAAACAGAGAGGATGACACATACAGGCACAGGAGATGACCAGAGGTATCTGGCTTCAAATAGAAGCAAGCTCCAAGCGGGCTGTGATGTGGGGCCGTCAGGATCAGTCACCACAGGGGTCTGGATGTCCCACACCAGGGTGATCTCTTGTGCTGCCCTTTCCTGCTCCATCCCTGGGCTGGACTGAGCTCAGGGAGCCAGGAGCCAGCAGCAAGCTGCAGCCCGGTGTTAATCCCCTTGTTCAAACGTCTCCTCCCTGATGTTGACCTGCTTAAATCCACCGTTCGCTCTCCAAACAGAGGAGGCAGCTCCTAGCAATGCTTACGGCTGCATCCCCAGCCCAGCATCCCCTCGCATGGGGACCGGTGATGCCCACAGTGTCCACCGGCAGGGACCAGTGTGCCGGGCAGGATCGGTCCCGGATGCTCAGCAGTGTGATGGGACTCACCGGTACTCCAAGGAGAACTTGGTCAGCTCCTGGCTGTTGTGCAGCCACTTGAACTCGAGAGGCCAACTGCCCTCAGCCATGCACGTCAGGACCAGGCGGTTCCCCTCCAGATGGACCTGGCTCCGCACCGGCTCCGTCTTAAAGTATGGGGAGACATCGTCTGCAGAGAGAGGAGGGAGAGGGGTGAGAGATACGGGTGAGGACCCACAACCTGTGAGCCCCAGAACCTGCCAGCTCCATTCACTCCATCACAACCATAACCCAGCAGCACATGGGCACACGGGCAGGGGGATGCTGGTGGCCTCATCCCCATCCCTCTGTCCCGGCCATGCCTCCCCAGTGGCCACTTCCCCACCCTGAGCCATTTCCCAAGCCTGTCGACAAGGGCTTAGCCCATCTAGGGTTTATCTAAGCCGCTTGCTTTGCTTTATTCCCAGCTGCCTTTGTAGTGCTTCAGAAGCACTGAGCTTTTAACTTGGGGGGTGAAGAGGGTGGAGGGGCTGGGAGCAGAGTGAGACATAAACACTTACTCCTCTCCTGTTTTATTTGCTAAGTAAAACTATAAATCGAAACACACAGCTCCATTTTCTGCTTAACAAATGGAAGCCCTTTTACTTCAAAGACACATTCATATTCCCCAGCAGCTTTCAAGTGTGCTTTCAATCACGGCTTTGGGTTTTTTCTTTGGGGTAGGGCTTTGCTCTCTTGTGCGCGAGCTGAATTCCTGCCGCAGCTCTCCACACCCTGAGCTCACAGCAAAGCAGTGCCCATGGGCTCAGCCTGTGCTGGTGTCCCACTGCCATGGGGGTCCCTGTCCTCTCCTTCTGTGCACCCTGGGGTGCCAATTGCTGCATCCATGTGGAGATGTCCCTTTGATTCACATCCACTCTGCTGCATGTCCCCGGGGGGAGCACAGGGATGCTAAAGCCAGGAGAGTCATTAGGCAGGGAAGCAGCAGCAAACAGCTCCTTAGTTTAATGCTCCCCCCTGACCTTCAGCAGCGCTGGCTGGTGGGGGCAGCCCTTATGCCACTGCCCCTGCACCAGATCCAGGCTGGATCAGGGCATCGAGGCACCTCTCAACTCTGCCAAGGGGCTCACTGCCTG
This sequence comes from Bolborhynchus lineola, assembly GCA_025448015.1. Taxonomy (NCBI): domain Eukaryota; kingdom Metazoa; phylum Chordata; class Aves; order Psittaciformes; family Psittacidae; genus Bolborhynchus; species Bolborhynchus lineola. The sequence continues at coordinate 20,890 of JAOEHX010053051.1, read as the reverse complement.
TACATGGTGTGTGCACCTCTACACGTGCGTACACGTGTCCCTGCCATGCTGTGGCAGGAGCTTGACCTGGAACGCCAGAGCTTCACCCACGCCAGGCTGGAGATGTGGGATTATTGCAGTACCCAGTTGAGGTCATGGGAAAGCCAAACATCAGCTGCAAGGCTGAACACCTCAGGCATGAAACCAATAGATGAGCCATGGACCAGGCTGGGCATCGGGCAGGGCAAGATGTAGCCAATGCATCCATGCAGCAAAACAAGCTGATGCCCAGGCTCTGGTTATAGTCACCTATGCGTGAGCCCCATCAGAAACCACAGGACCCAGCATCCCAGGGTGAGTGTTCCAGTGGCATCCCCCAATGGTCCCAGCACCGAGCACTTGGGATGCTCTTGGGATGCACTTGGGATGCAGGGTGCTCCTGCCGCACCTTCCCCAGGGCCGCAGGCCGTTTGCATACATCCTAATTTGACTTTAAGCAGCTCAGGCTCATCTCGCTTTGAAGCATCCGAGCCATCTGTTCTGCATTAAGGGGTGAAGAACAGCGCCGAACAGGAGAGGCAGCTCCTAATTCAACCATTGATGGTGCGATTGTTATCCACCCGCAAAGGACACTGTGGCCTCCGCCGGCCGAGCAGCTCCTCCAATCCCTTGGGAAAGCCAAAACCTGCCAAGCAGGGCAGAGGGTCCCAGGTGCACCGGGTGTCCCTTGCAAGGGTGAAGGTGGCACCGAGCTCCAGCCTTCCGTGCCTCAGTTTCCCTCTATTTGATGGCACACATCTCAGCTCTGCTCCCAATATGCCAGGGGGACTTTTCTCTCCCATCATCCTGGTAGCATCACAGGGCATGGCACCGCCAAATCCAGCGTGCCCAGGGCTGCCCATCTCCTCATCACCCATCACCTCGCTGCAGAGCCAGCATGGACAGAGGCCACGATCCCGCAGGTCCTGGGGGCAGTGGGAGCTCTCCCGGTGTGTGACACCACATCCCCCCCAACCAAAGGGTCATTACTGTTAATTCCGCCTCTCCCCCATCTGCTGTGACTGTTTACTCTCCACTTGCTCATTAGAGGCTAATTAGTCAGTGCAGAAATTCATCACTTTGCAAAGGCAGCAGCGAGGGGCAGCCCAGGAACATCTGCTGGTGGCACGGGATGGTGCTGAGCTCCCGCGGCCATCGGCCGGGTGCTGTGCCATGCTGTGTCATGGCAGCCCAGCATAGCTCCCTCCATGGAATAGGTGCCACCAAACCACTCCATCCCCATCCTGACCACACCTGGAGCTGAGCTGCAGGCAGGGATGGATGAGATAAATAGGATGCCAAAAGCTGGCACCAGGGAAGGGGGACGGGAACAGGGATGACCCCGGCTCTCTCCCTCCAGCACCGGTGACATTTTAATGCCAGGCCCTCACAAGGCACTAATCCTGCCTAATGGGATCACAATCTTTGTCCCTGCACTTTATTTACACAGAGCTGGGTCTGAGCCCTAAGCATTAGTGAGGGGAGGGGATGTGGATTTAGAGCAGGGGCCCTGGTTGTATCCAAAGAGCAGTAATGGATCCTAATTCCTGGCCGTAATGGGCGAGCCAGGAGCTAAGTCCCCCTCTCCAGGCTTCAAATCCTTCTTGATGGGAAGGGACGGGAAGGTTTAAGTCCAGAGGAATCCTGGAATGCCCGCCCAGGGCAGGGTGCTCCGTGCAGCTGCTGGTGGGGAGAAGGAGGGTGAGACCCCAACTTGTGCTCAGCAAACCCCAGTGAGCAAAGAGAAGATGGGAATGGGGCATGAGAAGGGTCCCCCCAGCCAGCCATGAAGCACCAGCAGCTCATGGGACACCCAAGTTCTTATAGAAGTCTTCCAGTGCCTAAAGGGGCTGCAGGAAACCTGGAGAGGGGCTTTGGACAAGGGACAGGACAGTGGAATGGCTTTAACTGCCAGAGGGGGGACTGAGATGAGCTCTGGGGCAGAAGCTCTCCCCTGTGAGGTGCTGAGCGCTGGCACAGGGTGCCCATGGGAGCTGTGGCTGCCCCATCCCTGCAGTGTTCAAGGCCAGGTTGGATGGGGCTTGAAGCACCCTGCTCCAGTGGAAGGTGTCCCTGCCCGTGGCAGGGGTTGGAACTGGAGGAGCTTTAAGGTCCCTTCAACCGAAACCACTCTGTGATTCTCATGGGCAGAAGGCTTTGCTTCAAAGTCCTTAAAATGTCCAGGTTCCCTTCCCATGTCCCAGTCTCCTTCCAGCCCTTCTATCTGTACAGCTCAGAGGTTGTTCTAGAGGAAGCTGCCTGGCCACAGTGACCAGGACTCCATGTTCCTGGGTTTTAGAAACACCCTCTGCTGTTCTGCTGCTCGTGTTATTAACAACCCTACCTCTTCCCTTCCTCTCATTGTGGTGGTGTCGCTTGTGCCAGAGCAGCTTTAATGAACCTTCCTGTGAGATGCTGAGATTGGAGCCTTGTGTAGCTGAAGCAGGCTTGAAACAGCCTGCCTGACTTCCTCTTGCTTCTGCTGCAGCTGCTGAGTGAAGGCCCCGTCTTGAAAGCCTGGAAACCATTAAAGGAAGGTATTTGACATGCCTGACAGCAGCGTGGCGGGTGTCCCAGTGGGAGGGCACCCTCTGCTCTGGGCACCGGTGCCACCCCGGCTCTGCCTCGCTCTGGTTTTGTTGGTGGCTGTTGAGCTCAGGCCTGCTGGTGCATTCAGCATCTACAGACAAAGCCCCAACAGCTTTGTGAGGCTCCTTCCTTGGCAACCTTTCTGCTGTGTCCCTGAAGCTTGCCTTTCCGTTGCACAAGGAAGCTCATGTGGGGATCATTGTTAGGCTCAAAGTGTGGCTCTTTCGTGTCTTCCTCTCCACACAATGTATCTTTATACCTTAAAGATCAGTGAATCTGCTAGGAAAAGCCAAAAACCCCCTCAGAAGCACTTGAGACTTTTAAAGACGCTTGTTCACAGTCAAGTATTGGTGTAAAAGCTGATGGTAGGAGCTGGATGCAAGAGGAATTACTGAGGCTAATGGAAGCACCAGCTTATTCTTATTCTTACTTATTTCTTAAATCCATGAACTTCTCACAGGTTCTTTGGTGATGACTATGGCAGGGGGGTTGGAACCAGATGATCTCTAAGGTCCCTTCCAACCCAAACCATCTCTGATTCTATGAACCAGCAAAGCTGTGCCACGTTAGCAGTTAGTTAACTTGATGGATGGGAAATGGCAAGTATCAACCCTCTGCCTAACCTTGGAAACGTGTGTCTGTCAGGATCTTCTCAAGACCTGAACCTGCCTGACTTGGAGTAGGCTGAAGGCTGAGTGTTAGACCCCTTTATAAACTGACCCTTCAGATACAGGCAGCCAAATGGACTGAACACAGTCAAGCTGCAGCACAGCCACTTGCCTTGTGCATCTCTTCTGTTGACAGCCAGCATGTTGGATCTGTTTATGGGATCTATTGAGGCAGCATTGAATAAGCTACAGCGCCCCATTGCTCTCATGGCACAGTAAGAATAAAGGGCACAACTGATTTAATAGCAGTGACAGTGGCATATTGGATTGTTGTAGGTGTTTGTGTGCAGGAAGCTCCTACACCTTTTCTTCTAGCAAAACTGAACTGCAGTTTCCTGCTACATGAGACTGTTTGGTCTTTTCATGTTGCAGGTGACCTAGAAAGAAGGAAAACTGTGTCTATAAGCTTTGGCTGTGTGTAACCAAGGTCTCAAAGGTGTTTGTTCCTAGGTCACTTGGGGTTTTTTCTGCTTTGGTTTGAGAGAAAACAGTGTATGGTCTGTGTTGGAAACTGTGGTCGTGGTTGTCATAACTTCACCAGGTCTGTGATTCAGATATAAAGTCATGTCGAGCTCTGTCCTGCAGATTATTTGGGTTAAAACCAATTCCCCAACATTGTGTGTAAAATCCTGTCTGAACTGGCCCTTTATAATCATGCCTGAAGTGCCTTTTAACAAAACCAAGGGAGAGAGAAGCAAATCTGATCCCTCCAGAAGTTGTGGCAGCACAGAGAAGGGGACACGTCTGATCATCGTGGTTTTGCAAGCGCTCTATAAAAGGTACAGTGCCCTTGGGTTCCCATCTCTGTTTTCAGATGTGTGGGTGCTGTATCCAGGAGCTTAATGACAGCATTTTGTTAATGAAATCACAAAGTCCCTTTGTATGGGCAAGAAGGAGAGAGCCCCAATGGTGATGTTCATCCAGATGACTTTTCACCTGCAGGTCTGTGCTTTGGCTGCTGAAGCCGAGAGTCAGCAGAAGAGCAGAATTTAGCTTGTTCTTGAAAACAGCTCTTTCCAATCGAGTGGTTTGAAAGGAACAGAAATCCACACATGCGTCGGGGTCTGATCCACCCTGAAACAAAAGCCTGTATCTGGTAGAGCCTTGCATGTTCCTTTAAATGGGGTTGTTACAGGCAGTGGGATTGAAGCCACGCAGTGACTATTCCCCTGTGTTACTTTAGGAGCTGTACTAATCTCTAGCTTCATTTCCAAATTCACTTTGCTTTTCTTTCCTACATCCATGCTAGAGAAGTAGTGATGGGGTTTGAGATGTGCTTTAAAGCTCATTTCTTTGAGGACGGGCAGATAACAAAGCTTCTGGCTCCAATAGCAAAGCATTCTGTAACCAACAAATGTCGCTTGTGCCGTGTTCTTCAGAGGGAGAAACCACTTCCAAAATGTCTTTGAGGAATCGTATTGCCATTCTTGGTACAGAAAACACCCAGATGGGTGGCAGCTCACTGTTAAGATTTTTGATATTAAGCCCATAAACTCAGGACATTAATTGTTGTTGAATGCTTGAAGTTGAAGCTTCACGAGGACCAACACTGCTTAATATCCACTGGCACTGTCCACCCAATGCTTGCTCTGCGCTCCGGGTCTTAGTTACAGTTTAAGCACAGCTTGCTCGAGCTGGCATTTCACATAATTCCTGCTGGCTCAGTTCTGAAGATTATAGATTAGAAAACCCTTTAATACACCACTGAGCATTTCCATGTGCTCTTACATCTGTTGGCGTGGGGATGGAGGAACTGCTACGCTGTGGGTAGCTCCATATCCTTGTTGCAGAGGTGCTTAAGGACCCAGCTCTGCCTTTTGGTTCTGCTCTGATGTTTCAGATGCTCTGCTTCAGCTTTTGGCTTCATGAGGTTTATAGCAAAGGTCAGCAAAGCCAAACCTCTTCCATAGATCCCATTTTGAAGCCATCAGAGGCAACACATCCCAGTAGGTGCCCCACAGCTCTTTCCAGTCACATCGCCAGACCTTTTTGTACTTGTTAGAAAGGCAGCCCCAGCAGCTAACTGACTTGCTCTCATCACATATGCTTATCACATGGACCAGTTCTTGGTGTGTTGCCAGGGGTTTTGTGCTAAACCAGCACTTCCTGGTGAGTCTCACCTCCATTGTGCCTGTACACAAGAAAAAGGGGGAAAATCCCGCTGAATTTCAGTCCTGGCAGGCCACGGAGAGTTGATGTGATGTACTACCCTGATTCAAGGGAGCAGGATCCTAGATGGGACTTTATGTCCTCTGCCTGGTGATGTTAAAACGTTTGTGCACAGCCTCTTCCAGAGAGGACTTTGTTGGAGAGGTGTCCTGCTGTGGAGTGTTTATTAAAGCAATGCTCAGGATTCCCATATTTAACACTTTGTTAATTCAGTGTTAGGATGTAGCTGAAGGCGATGCAGTGTATCACATCTGCTGAGTAAGTCTCTGCAGCCCTTGGAGGCAAGGAAAGATCCTGGTAAAGGGGAGCAAAGAGAATGGGGACTCTGGTTCCGTAACTGGTAACTTCTGTGTGTCAAAGCACGTTAATATTAAGCTTATATTCAAGAGGCTATAACTGTGAATATAGCAGAATGAAAATCCTTTCTCCTCCCCCCCATTAAACTCTTTATCTTGCTTAAAATCAAGAGCTTGAGGTACTTCTTGATGTATTTTCATAACTAAAAACTCTCTCTGCTGCTACCCTGCCGTGCATCTGTGTTCTATGTCTATCAAACATGTCCTGTCCCCAGGGCTTCCCAGCCCGAGGAGATGCTGGGTTGTACTTCGGGGTTTTATGTTGCCGAGGTAGATTAATGTGCTTGCAGTTTTTAAATGACTGTGGAGCTTTCTTGGAATGAGAAAGCGTTTCAGTAAAGTCTATAGAAACCTAAAACTTCACTTGAGGGAAGAGGCCACATCTTAAAGTAATCCAGGTCTTCAGGAAGTCTGAATTGGGGAAGTATTTGAAAGCATCTTGCTTCGAACAGTGTTCTTGTAAAGCACGTGATGGGGCACAGGCCCCAAAGCACTGTTAGACCTGACACGCAGCCTCAAATTTAGCACACATTAGAGGTCACGCTCTCAATTCTGTGGTTTTACAGCCACAGTTTCTCTTTCAGAAGCATTGTGGCACTTATTGAATCCTCACAAAGGGGAAATCAGCGTTATCCAATACAACTGGGAAACAAAATGGGTGGATTCTCTCCTCCTGATGTTTCACTGAAAGCACACTTGGAATTTCTCCCTTGTTTGAGAAGTTTCTTATTTGCAATGAAATACTCAGTTTCCAGCAGGATGTACAATCGCCATGGTAACAAACTCCTCTTGATGGGAGCTGTAGTTATGTAAATATTACATCTTGTAGTTTAGCTCAGAGACAGATGTATGGCCATGTAAGCTACACTGCTGTGGCCATGTAAACTACTACTGCTCTCTTCTGCAGTGCTTCTGGCTCTGACTCTGGCTTCACCCATGCCTGACTTCGATGTAGTGGCTTCTGGCTTGGTGCTGGCTGAAAGTATGAGGTTCCTGGTTACTTCCACCTTGTTCACACCAGGTGAGCAGCTTGTATGGAACTCTTCAGGCCTAAGGAGACCAGTGCAGTTGTATCATGGGGCATTTCCACCTCTCCTGTTATCCTGTTAGCCTTACCCTCCTGCATCATGTCTCTGCACGTTGTCTTCCTTGTTAGTTCTTTCTGGTAGGATGCCTTCCTCAGACTCATCTCTAGGTAGGATCCATTAAAGGAGTTTGCTCATTGAGAGTTGCTTGTAATTATGGACTAAGTGCACTGGAATTCTCTTGGATCCTTGTCTGTCTTTTACTGAGATTCAGTGAAATCTTGTGCTTGTGGAAGCAACACAATGTTACGGTCACACACCAGAGCATCAGTTAAGCTATACTGATCACAACATCATTCTACCTCCCTTTCATCAAGTTTAGTCCCTTCCTTTCCTGCGTAAAAGCCTCATGTGCCAGCTTCTTCTGACCTTGCCTAATGCATCTCCCTGCCTTTCTCAAGCAGCACCTCAGCAACCCTTGTGCAAGTCAGAGCTTTGAGTGATTTCAAGCTGTTTCCTTCCAACGTGCTGCTCCTGCGACTGACCAACGCCAAATCAACACGCTGCTCCTGGGACTGGCTAACAATACTTGGTAAAACCAGGGCCTGGTGCTTGTACATGTTGTGTTCTTCCTTGTCTGTAAATGAAAATGAATTGCACAGGAATCAGCACCACAGAAGTTTGACTGCAGCACTTATCTGTTAATCAGAATGACCCTGATTGTGAAGGAGCTTTTGGAACTACCACTGCAATTAAATGTTGACCCATCCAGAGGGTCTCCAGTTTGAGAACGAGTTTTAAACAAGTTTATTCCAGTTAATTTTCTCTGTGGCACAATTTTATCCGTCTGCTGTCTTCTTCTAAACAAGTTGGAACTTCTCAAGGGAACAGCATGGAACTGGGGAGGACAATGAATTCGGTTGTTTTCTGAAGGACAAGAGTGATATTACTCAATCCAGCATGGTATCAGATACACGGTGGTTCCCTTCACTTCTGGAGAGGGAAGACCAGGTTGGAAGCCTGGAGTGTAAGGAAAATGCTGACTTAGCTTCTAATCATTCATAGCAGGCACCTCATATGCAAAGTGTCTTCTGGGGAAAGCTGGCTTTTCCTTCTGCCTTTTCTTTTTCCAGTTTCTTGGCACAAAGCTGGTGGAGAGTGGCCAGATCCAAATCATCAAGAGCTCCAAAGAAAGCAAGCCAAGCTGGAGGGTTTGCTGGAGCAGCAGTTCCTTCTCCTCAAAACCCTCATAGCACCCACAAGGTGCCTTTCAGCGCACGTGGCTGCAGCAGGAAAGTGCCTTTTGATGGGGTTGCTATGACCAGAGTGTCTGTCTTGAAGAGATTCCATGTGAAATAGTGAAGGGTGTGTGCAGAATAACTTAAGGATGCTCTTTTGGGATTCTTTATCTCAGTTAAAAGCTGGTTGAGGAGCAGGGAGTAAGTGTGGGGGCTTTTTTAAAGCAAAAGTGTATTTCTAACAAGAAAACACTTGTGTGCAGCACAATAAAACCTCAGCAACCAAGCCCAGGTTGCTTTGCAGTTATTCATTCACTGTTCCCTGCTTCCAGAGCATTTTCAGCTGC
>JAOEHX010053051.1:0-10980 GCA_025448015.1 Bolborhynchus lineola | reverse complement strand
CTGAGACCAAGAGCTTTCAAACTCTCCTCCTGGCTATTAATTAAAAGCAACCTCTCCACTATGCAGAGTGTACTCGCCATAAATTAATAGCGGGCTCCTTAATCAAATCTTATCTCCTCTCGGAGCGCCCGGCGCTGGGGTTGGTATCCCAACCCGCCCGGCCGTGAAATGCAATTTCCAATGCTCCGATGGGCTCTGCTCCGTCTCCTGCTCCCATCCACACCGGTGCCGGCGCCGGGCCGGCGGCAGCCGGGGCTGCGGGAAGCAGAGGAACCGGAGCAGGCGACGGCCGAGGTGGCTCCCAACAGACACGCTCCGTTTCTCAGCCATTTACCACGTTTATCTGCAGCCCCCACGGACGGTTCTCGCCTCCTGCATTATGTAGAGGGCACAGCCTGAGCCGGGGGGTTCGGTGCTCGCCCGTGGCACGAGGGTGTAAGAGCAAGGTGGGAAATGCTCTTGCCATGGGAAGGCAGAAGGGCCATGGTACAGCCCTGGGGCGGGGATCAGCTGAAAGTGATGCTCTTGGACCTGTAAACTCGTGGTGCTCCAGTTGCTATGGTACACTGGAGAGCATCATCCCTCTGGTCCCTGAAGCGTGGTCCCCAGCCTGGCTCCCTATCCCTGTGCCACCAGGTTTTCCTTCTTTCCATCTGCACAGTGCCTTCCCAGCCACCCCAAGCACTGCCCTTTCTCAAGGGCAGGAGCACCACTAGGATAATGATGAGGACCCACATATCCAGGGCAATTCCACCCCAAAGCACATCCCCATCCACTTGGCCACAGCTCCAATCCATCCCCAAGAGCCTGACCGGGCTGCAGCAGACCTCAAACCCAAACATCCCCTCCAGCCCTGCTCAAGTGCAGCAGTTCCCCATTCCCATGGCTTTCCCAGGCAGCAAACGTGAGCTGGGACAGAGTGGGACCCAAAAATAGAGCCCCAGAGCTGCTGCTTTTCCACGCTGGGTCTGCTAATTGGAGCCCTCTCCTTTGCTGCTTGGAAAAGCCCTGCGTTAGCTTTGATTTTGCTGCTTTCCCCAATAGTTCAAGACAGGCACGAGAGGCTTCAGCTCCATCCCTCCAGCAGCACCACAGCCCAAGCCCTGAGCAGTGGGGAGATGATGGAAGCTGCAGTCAGGAGCAATGCCAAAAAGCAGCTGCTTCTCTTAAAGCAATTGCAGAGCAGAGCTAAGGGGGTTTTAAGGGAGGCAGAGCAGCCTGAAGAGCCTCCCTCTCTCGGCCCCACTCACATTGAGATCACAGGAATAAAACCAGCTTTGTTGCACAGAAGAGGGGCCACAGCCCTGAGCCATCAGCAGGTTGGAGCAGGGCTGCACTGCCTCGCTCGGAGGATGCGTGAGCATCTCACAGCAGCCGCATCCCTCCATCCATCCTTGGACTGGGCACCAGTGCAGCCCTTGGAGAGGGAAAGCAGGAGCAGGATGGAGCAGTGAGAGGCTCCCTCCAGCATCTGCCACCAACACATACCCTGCACGACCTTGCTGCTGAAACGCATTCGTCTCTGCTCTGATGCCTCACACTGAGCCCACAGACTGCTCGCAGCACGAGGAGCTGCAGCTCTGCCATGGAGAAGGGGCATGAGCAGCCAGACAAGGGCACACTGGTCCTTCAGCTCAGGAAACAGCTCCTGCCCAGCCAGAGGGACACAAGGTGGAACCGGGCACCTTTTCATCTCCGTCAGCATCTCTGTGCAATTGCTTTAGCGATTCCCACCCTCAGGAAAAAGGTCATTGTGGTGGTGGGGGAGCCCTTGGGACATGGGGCAGCTCCCACATCATCCACATTAGGATGTCTGGAGGGGACATCCTAGTGCGGGCGATGGAGAGGTCTGGCAGAGGAGGGGAGCCGGAGCCAGGCTGGACCCGGCCCGGCTCTGGTGCCGCTGCCCGCTCCTCCCTCGGAGGCGATGTGGGGTTCCCTTCGTGCGGTAAGCGGATTGCAGGGGTGCGCTCACTGGATCAGGCGGGAGGCTGAGCGAGATGCGGCGCTGGAGGAGCCGCTCAGCGGAGCACGGCTCCTGCCCGTGTGACGCTGGCAGTGCTCAGGGCTGGCCGCTCAAGTGGCTTTTATCCCTGCAGCCTTTGGGAAGGTGAAGCTGTGGGAGGGATGAGGGCTCTGGCACCTCCTCACCCCTCCAAATCCCTGCAGGGCCCCGGTGTGGGTTGGCAGCGGGGTCATGTCCCCATGTTTGTCCCTGCAGCCACCCCTGCCCTCAGTGCTGGCAGTGACAGGGGGACATTGCGCTGGGGAGCAGCAGTGACCCCAAACCCCACCATAGATAACCCCCACCGGCAGCAGCACCAGCTCAGGGCTCTCTGTGGCAGCCCCATGGTTCATACAAGCTGACCACAGCCATGGTCTCAGCACCCAAATCCCCTGCATGGACTCAGCCCAGGGTAAAGGAGATGCAGATGGGGACAGCAGCGATATCCCAGGATGCAGATCCAGAGGTCAATGCCCCTCATCTTCCCCACACGGTCCCCAGTGCAGCACCGGTGTCACCTGCGAACTGCACAGCAGCTTTGTCAGTGTCACACTTGATCCATCTCAGTGCTTCCCAGCCTCGGGGTGTAGGAATAGGCAGTGGGTGTGATTTCCTGAGCCAACAGTGCTTGGCAGAGCCCAGGAGCCCCAAACCCAAGGTGCACCCAGCCCAGTACGCGGCCAGATTATCACAGCCCCACCAGGGCCACGGCATCCCGCAGGACAAGCAGATGGATGGATGGATGGATGGACACCCTCCTCCCACACTGCTTCCCGCCAGTGGGACCGCATCTCCCCTTCCTCCTGCCACATCTGTCTCCAGGCCCACAGTTATTTATTTATTTGTTAATTAACTGCTGTTTCCATAACAAACGCTCCCGCTTCTCCCAGCCCCCAACAGCCCTGGGGCTGGATTGTTAACTAGGAGTTTAATTTGTTAATTAAAAGCAGGATGGCTCCATAACAAGCTCCTCTTCAGCAGCGGGGGCTCAGTGGGCTGTTGGTTAAGCCGGGGGCCTCGCCAGGCGCGGCTGAACCCCCGCAGGGATGGGGCACATGTAGGGATGAGCACAGCTCCTCCAGGACAAGGGGGGGTGCAAAAGGGATATGGAGCTCAGGACCATGCGGAGATAATGCCACTTCCCATCGCGGTCACATCCTGAATCCCTTCACTAAACATCACACACGTCCCCAGCCATCAGAGCATCCCAAATCTGGGGAATGCCTCACTGCACCAGAGCCAGGGCAGCGTCAGCATCACCCACACAGCACGGGGGACCCATCCTGAGTGCACCACGGTGCTGACATGAGCCAGGTCCAGCTGGAGATGGTCCCAGAGCCACGGGAGAGGCACCAGCCCGGGCCAGGGAACAGCGTCTCATTGAGCCGGGCGGCTGTGAACAGAGCGGGGCTGTGTGCCTGCGCGTCCCTGCCTGCCCTGCACACCCAGCGCCTCGCACATCCCGCCTGGAAAGAACAACATTCCCAGCCCGGGAAACCCACAGAGGCGCACACACATACGGCACCGCTGTGTGCTCGCAGCCCATGGGCAACAGGCAGAGCTTTGTGCTCTGAAGGACCATGCAGCCCCTGAGCATCCCTAAAGCCGGCCCCGACAGCACAGACCTGAGCAAGGAGCTGCAAGGGACCCGCAGCAAAGGAGCCATGCAGGGGTGCTCCTTGGGGGGACAGGAGCCCTCCCGCTCCAGCCCCGTGAGGCTGAGCACATCCCCATGCAGGGCACAGCCCTATCCCAAGCTGGGAATGTTTAACAAGCTCCAGACTCCAGTCAAAACTCCTTCCCCAGCAAACTCCTTGTGATGATGCCACAAATCCTCCTGACCCCTCGATTCCACAGCTCTGCCGTTATCTGGGTCACTGCTGTGAGTCATAGACACCCAGAGAGTGACTCAACATCATTAGAGGGGCCAGATCCTGCTGCTGGCTTCCCTAGGAGACTCCATGAGGGGATGGAGGCACAGACATCATCTCCAGACCCACCAACAGCCACCAGCATTCCAGGCAGGAGAGAGAAGAAACACGCATCCCCTTCCCCAGAGCCTTGGAGGGGAGGAAGGGCCTTTCCCTGTTCCATTCCCAAAGGCTTTGCAGCCAGGAATGGAGCTTCCACATGAGGATTTGGCAGCAAGAGGCTCCATAGCAGCAGCCAAGCAAAGTGGTGGTCCCCCACAGCCCTGGACCCCAACCCCAGTGTCATCATAGTGCTGGGTGGGATGGAGGACACATGAGCCCAATGCAGCACAACACAGTTCTGGGCTGGATTTAGCCCCATGGAGCACACTGAGTGTATCCTCCAGGTATTCCTGGAAGGAAACCACAGCCCTGGACTACCGTGGCCACTGAGGCTGAGGAGGGGTGGGAAAGCAAAGCAGCACCAGACCTGCTTTATGGGAGCCTCGACAGGGCCTGGGGTGTCACTTCTGCAAGGGGCATCCGTGCGTCCCGTATCCCGCACCCTCACAGGATGCTCAGCACAGACACACACACACAGACACAGACAAGCAGCCGCTTTCCAGCCTCACCACGGGAACCTCAGCAAAGCAGTGGGGAAAGAAAAACAGGAGGCAGAAACCACAGACAAACCCCACTCGGCCTTTCCCATGGCACTGACGCAATGGAGCCTCCGGCCCCGCGGGATGGAAAACCCTTTGCCAGGTCCCCCCCGGCCCCATGCCCAGCGGGACAGCAGCGTTGGTCCCCCCCTCGAGCCAGCAGGCACCGTGCACCCACCGAGGTACTGGGGAGGTGCCCAGACATCCTCTTTCCTTAGTATTAATTAGTCATTGCATTGCTCACTTGGATCATAAATAGCTGCAGCATGACGGCGAGCATGAGTTTTCCTTGGAAAAAGGCTTTTCCAAAGCTTTTCCTCCCCAGACACTCTGTTTGCAGATGGGGGACAGCATTAATAACTCACCGCCCGCCAATCCCCCCGCAGCCATCCGCTGATTTTCCAGGGCAAGGAAGCGAGCTCTGATCGTTGCACTCATTTGCACACTTGTGGCTGGCCCAGCCAAAGGGGCTTTTCCAGCCGACACCGTGACTCCGGGCCAGCGATTCCAGCGGGAAAGCCAGCGCTGCTGCCCAGCCTGATGGGAAGCTGATGGGGAGAAGCCAAGCGAGCGCGACTCCACCACCGCCCCAGGTGAAGCGCTCCCCAGCTCACAGCACATGCCTCGTTTCCACCCTCCACTGCACAGCTCAGCTCCCTGCCAACCCTTCATCCCACCCCTGCAAGCAAGGAACACGGGGAGATGAAGGCGCCCATCACCTTCCTCCCCTTGTACCCCGTGCGCACAGGCAGGGTGCTGGGCGCTTGTTGGTGCCCAGCCGGCCGGGAGGCTTCTCCCCAGGGCAGAGCTCTGCATTAAACACACCACCCTAATGAGCTGATTTTATTAGTTTGTGAATGCATCGACAACTCATTATCAAAATAAACATCAGCTCACTCCAGCTCACTGGAGCCGCAGCGCTGCAGCTGGGGCCGCACGTGGCGCCCGCCCCGATGCACGGTGAGGGGCTCCAGCGTGCCCCAAACCCTGGCACCCATCCCACAAAGCTCCTCACAGCTCAGTTTCACATGTGGGGTGTCAAGCTGGGCAGCCAGCACTGCTGGGGTTGGATAGCCCCAAGCTGCTGCCACCCCGGCATGGGATGCGAGAGGTCCCCTGGGACCCATTCGATGCTGTTGTGGGGTGAGAAGTCCCCATCTTGTCCCATGGTCTCCAGCCTCCTGCAAGCACCCTGAGGAGCCTGTGCAGCACCCAAACCTGGAGCACTGGGGGCCTGATACACCCAGGGAGCCAGGGCCAAGGCATGAAGCAGGGGCACAGCAGGCGGGCGCATTGTCCGGCTCAGCAGGACGCTCCCTTTGGAAACAGCAGTTAATCCCATTTCATCCCCCTTCATGGCCATCAGCTGTTTTTCAGGCATGCAGGAGGCGGGTTGCTGAAACCAGAGCTATTGTGTCCGCCGCGCCCCAGCCCCCTCCATCCATCCATCTATCCCGGCGCCATGCCGGGCCAGGATCCGGCGGCATGTCCGCATCCAGCTCCCGCCCTGGCACATCCCCAGACGGACCATCATGGGATGCTGGATCCATGCAAACTCCCCCCACGCTCTCAGCCTGACTTTGTGCTCCAAGCCCAGAAGGAGGAAGAGGAGAAGAAGCAGCACTGAGCATCCCACCATGCAGAGCCGAAGCACAGAGGCTGAGCCCTGGGGACAGCCACTTGCATAGCCCAGCACTCGATTGCCCCCCACAGAGAGACACAGGCTCCTGGCAGGGATAAGGAACATAAATGCCCCCATAAAACCCCAGTTAATGCCCAGTCCATGCCCTACATTCAGCTCTATTTCCTTACCCAGCTGCGGCTCACTGTGAGCCGCGATGTGCTGGGAAGAGATGGCCCCATGGAATCGGGGCAGAGGGACAAGCTCCTCCAGTACCCTGGCAAACGCACCTCAGCCCTACGGGCACAAAGGACACCCCTCCTTGCAAGCCAGGAGTAGCAGAACCCTTGCAGGCACCCCAGTCCCTGCCGGCCTCACATGCAGACCGCAGTATCCTGGATAAACCCTTCCAGAGCTCAGCATTCCCATGGATAAACCCACCCCTGGCCCTGGCACTGCCGCAGCGGGGAGCCAGGAGGGCTCAAGGTTACCAGCGAGGACTCAAGGCTGTTGTCTCAGCCAGCAGTGCAAAAGCAATTAATGATCGCAGCTAAAATTAGCTCCGAGCTCCTTGCTGCTAATGGTCAAAGCCATCAAGGTTCCCCTTCACCGGGGGCCTCGGCACATCCGTGGGGCCGGCAGTGATGGATGGGAGCCGACAGAGCCACTCTATCACAGCGGGATGCAACTGGCACCATAGCATGGTCCCCATCCCACTGCACCCACTGCCACCTCTGCCCATGCCTCAGTTTACCCCTTGGCTTCCTATGGGTAAAGGGAGAGTTCTTGGAATGCTGAGGAGCTGCCACTGAGGTGGATGATGGGCCAAGGGATGTTGGTAGGAGGGAGGGTGGGTTCGGCATGGAGGGACCCGGCATTCCTGGAATTGCCACCGTGCCATCCCTGGTCCCTAACGCGGGACGGGATGCCCAGCTGCTGGCACCCGTGGCAGCTGCTCCCGGTGCCCAAGGCCTTCTCTACCCCGTGAGCTGACACTGATCCATGCAGGGAGGTGACAACGCAGAGCAGGCAGCAGCTGCCGGTCACAGCATCCCCAGGGATGCTCCTTGCCTGAGGCCCAGAGCCCCCCCGCACCCCAAGTCCCCATTCCTGAGGGGGCCGAGGTCTTCGGGGAGACAAAGGGGGCTGGGGACCAGCTGCAGCCCAGGAATGTCCCCTGCCCTCGGCCCCGTTCCCAGGGATCAGGTTTCCCAGTTCCCAGGCAACCCGAGCCCGGTATGGCTTTCCCAGCCAGGCATTCCTGCGCCCTGCAGGGCTGGGGCAAGGGGGGGCCGCTGCCTCCCCCCAGCACAGGCAGGTGGTCGGCGTCAGGCAGCGAAGATGTTGGGAAGGTGAGGAATCATGGGGAGCAAAGTGTGGGATGCACTCCTAAAGCATCACTGGGAACCAGGGGATGGACCCCTCAGAGCATCTTTGGGAACCGAGGGGATGGAATCCCCCTGAAGTGTCCCTGAGAACAAGGGGATGGAATCCCCCTAAAGCATCCCTGGAAGCCAAGGAGATGGAATCCCCGAAAGCATCCCTGGGAGCCAAGGGGACACAACCTCAACAGCCGGTCCCCAGCCCCACAGAGGGGTGCTTCGGGCAGCGCCCATGCAGGCAGCATTGCCAGCATGCCCAGGGTGTAAGGGATGCCAAGCAGGACCAGCAAAGCAGGGAGCTGCTGCCAGCACATTCCTGCCTGCAGGAACAGGATGGCAGGAACACACCCAGAGTCCAGACTCACCTCCATGGGGATGCAGGGGAGGGTCCCCCAAAACACAGCAGCAGCAATGGGAATGGGATAGGTCCCAGTGTCACCACCACATCTCTGAGTGACCCTGCTCCTGCATCCTCTCCAGCAGCTCTATGCAATGCCCCCTGCACTTGAGGCAGCTCCCAGGACACCCCTTTGATCCCAGCCCCATACAGCGCTGGATCCCCATGGGAGCTTCGAAAGACCAAAGGGAACAAGGGATGCACGGCACCAGCACAGCCCAGGGGGCTCCGCTCGCCCTTCGTTAGCACGATCACATCACCTCTGACAGCACCAGATTTATTACTGGCCTGGCACTGGCCATTTGTCACCCAGCGACACGCAGCCCGCTAACAATGCACCCCCAGCCACTTTGTGTAGGGCCCACAGTAATGGGCGCTGTGCCTGGAGCTCATCCCAAGGCAGGAACCAGCCACACAAGGGATAAGCTCCAGGCACAGGCTGGGAACAAGGACCTGGTTCAGGAAGTCCTACCAAGGTAAAGGCAGGGTCACCTCTCAGCGTGCCATGATGCACCCTTCCTCCCCCCAGGTTCAATTACCAGTGTTCCCCCAGGTTCTCAAACCTGCCTCCTCCTTTTCCTCTCCTTCAGCTCCCTCATTTGCTCCCATGAGCAGAAACGCCACCACAGCTCATTCCCCATCACTAAAGGATGGGCAGCATTTGACACTGCCCCCCCTGGCCCACACTCTGGGCACTGGAGGTGGGTATGAGCCCATAGCCCCCACTGGCACCCCTCATCCTGCCTGCTCTGCCCCAGGGAGCCAGCTCCCAGCCCACAGGCATGGCACACTGCCGTGGCTCGGATCCCTGGCACCCCAAACCTTTGGGGACCAGCGCAGCTGTGGGGCAGGGTGACACAGACCAGATCCCCCTCCCTGAACCGTTATCAAGTCCTCAAAATTGCACTGCTGAGCCTGGTCACTAATGGCATCCAAAGCAGCATCAAATTTTAATCTTCCCTTCCTCTCCCCTAAAAGCCACTTTGCTTCCTGAGCCGGAGCTTTGCACCAGGCCACCAGCTAACGTGACGGCTGTGCTCGTGGGGAGGAGGGGGGCCAGGCCAGGAGAAATCCGTGCTCTGCCCTTCCTGCTGTCTCCGGCGTGGAGGGCATTGGCAGCATCCTTCAATGACAGCCTGGCATGAGCCTGATACCATCATCCCATCCTCAGGAATGGGCAGGGGCTCAGCTCCCTCCATGCACAATGTGGGTACCAGGAGATGCTGCCTCTCCCCAGCTCCAGCCTCTAATAAGCTTCTTTGGTGAAAGCTGCCCATCTCAGGCCCCTGCCCCAAATCCCTCCTGGAACCTTAAGCCTCCCAAATCCCTCCTAGGACTGGCTGCAGGCTCCTCAATCCCATTAGAGGTGCTGTGCCAGAGAAGGGGGCTCCCAGGTTGTGCCCATAACACTGAGGGGGTGAGAACCACATCCCTGGGAGGCACGAAGCCCACCAGAAGTGGGGAGAAGGGGGCTGGGACCCTGGTGGGGGGGTCCATGGCACTGGCATAGGTCGCACTGCGACACATTCCCACTGACTGATGAGCTGCCACCAGCACCACGTAATTAGCGCCAGGCCCCTAATCAATAAGTTATTTTTTGCCGGGGGTAATTAATAATTACACAGCCCAGACGGGCTGTAATTAAACTTCCCTCCCCTCATCCCCAGGCGACGAGGGGCCTTTGTTTTACCAACTGCAGGTATTAAAGTGTCTCATCCCGCACCCAGGCCACAGAGGTCTCCCGCCCTTCCCTTCCCTGTTGATCCCATTTTCTTTGGCTGCCTGAATCGATCACACCGGCACAAAGCGCTGCCTGTGTCCGCTCCCACTGCCTCTCAGCGCCAGCCCTGCAGGGATGCCCATGTGGGGCTGCCCTGCCTGCCCCACTGCAAAGGGCCTGAGCCCGATTCGGAGCATCCTGCCAGCTCCATCTCCCTCATCCCAGTGCTCCACCAGCACCTCAAAGGAAGCACAGCCGGGGAGGTGACCCTGAACACAACCAGGGAAGGCGGGCACGTGCCAGCCTTTGGCAATGCTCCCTGTGCCCGTGGCTGCTGCCCGCCACGGTGACGGGCACCGAGCAATGTCACACCGCCCGCGAGGACGTGACACAGGCAGCAAAGCCGGGCTCCTGCGCCAGGAGAGCGGAGCAAAACCCCTTCGCCGCTTCTGCAAAGGGCTGCAGCACGCACGGCCCCACGACATCCACCCCATGGCGAGCCCCACGGGCAAAAGGAAGGAGATTCGTCCCCACCAGGAGCCCGTCCCGCTGGCAGGGAACAAACGGACCACAGAGGACCCGCCAGCCGGAGACGCCAGCCAGGAGAAGAGAAACTCAGCAAGGGAGTGAATCAATCAAAGAGACCTTCACAGCTCCCCACACAGGGCCTGCCCGGATAATGTACTGCCGCTTTAGATGTTATGTTCTGAACTTAATTACTGAGAAATTATAGCAGTGCTGGGGGAGGCTCAGGGGGAGCGGGAGGACGGGAGCGCACGGGGACTTCTGGCTCCGCTCGCTGCCGCAAACAAGGGCAAGAAATGTCGTGGGCGAGGACCCCCGGCGCTGCACCCCACTGCGCTCCCCACATTTCACAGCCCGGATCCGCTTGGTCCGAGCGGCAGGGATGGAGGCAGCCGCGCTGCAGCCCCGAGAGGAGCCTCGCTGCTGGGGAGAGGACGGGACCCCAGGGTCCTCCCAGCATCTTGGAACCCCGGCTGCACCCCGAAGGGCCACAAAGTGTTTCTATATCCCCCTCGGGTAGAGGAGCAGCTAAAAGCAGACCGTACCATGGCAGAGCCCTGGGGCGAGGAGCAGCGAGGGCTCACCCTGCCCGGCGGTACCGCCTCATTAAACGGCAGTTGGGTGCTCAGGGACCCCCAGGCACCCCGGGGGCTCAGGGCTCAGACCCCTCCAGCCCCAGCCCAGTCTGAGCTGGCGGCTGGAGGTCGATGGGTACAACATCAGTGCAAGAGCTTCTCCTCGGGAGCTCCCCAGGCTTG
>JAOEHX010053050.1:11140-59592 GCA_025448015.1 Bolborhynchus lineola | reverse complement strand
ATGGAGCATTCACAACTTCTCTGGGCAGCCCATTCCAGTGCCTCACCACCCTCACAGTAAAGAACTTCTTCCTTATACCCAACCTCAACTTCCCCTGTTTCAGTTTAAACACATAATGCTTGAAAACACATTATTTTTACTTTGCTATTCATGTCTCTAGACAAATCAAAATATGTTTGTTTAAACAATGCTGGCTACCAATTTTTTCAGTACTGTATTAGTGGTATCACCACACAACAAATAATAATAAGCCATTTGTAGTAATAAATACAATACACGGATACACAGATGCTTCTAGCAACATACCTAACACAGAAGGAAAATGTAGTAAAGAAACAATTAAGCAGAATGGAAAAGGTAAGGAGCACAGATTCAAAGCTCCAGGCAGAACCTACTTGTGCTTCTAAGTGAGAAAATGTTGGGGTTTTGCAGCCAAAGAAAAAACATCTTTTCTTTTACTTAAATTGCTAGTTAAAACATAGAGAGGGAACACTGCTGACCCAGACATCAGACATCACCTGCAGTAGTAACAGGAACAGTAACAACAATATATGTAATTGCCAGAAATTTTGTTTTGTCTTTAGCACCCAGAAACCAGCAAGATCAGCCAGCTTGAATGATAGAAATAAGGAACAGAAAAGGAGAAGGGCAAGAAAAGAAAGAAGCTGGAGTTATTAGCACCGAAATAACACACATTCCAGGCCAATACTAAGATGTGGATCATTTCTGCATTGTGCTTAATAAACACATGTACACAGGAAACCGTATGTTTTCAAGTATCCATATTCTTTGACAGTTTCAATGGGAACGACAGGCCTTTATTTCTGTTGCCTGCTCAAACAACAAAGAGAAATACGTCAACTTCTTCCAGGTGATCTTCCAAAGTATCAGTGGTTCTGGGTGAGCAAAAGATGACCTGATGTTTCAGGTTCCCTATGCTCCTCAAACAATAATCCCAACATTCCCTTACTATATTATTTCTGTGCACTATAAGGGAAAGGCAGAGATGTTTAAAACTTGGTTCAGATTTTAGATTAAAAAATAAATAACTAGATTCACCTTTGAATTCCCAAAGACACAAACAGGATCTGCTTTGGGAGAGAGCCTGCCTTTCCCTGCTCCAAAGGAAGAACAGCATGATCAACACTGAAGCAGTCCCAATATCCATATGCCTGACTTGGCTACACTAGCTTCTGCTCAGTACTAAGTTCTCCATCAACTAGCTCAGATAAACTAGTGACTGGCTAACTGTAATGCAGTTTAAATGAAGTCATGCTAAAGAGCAAATCTCTCTTCAAGCCAGTATAATCCGTGGAGGAGGCATTAGTAGCATCAACAGATGGTCTCTAAATAACACCCACTCTGGACTTCACTGGAACAATTGCTACTACTGATCAAGAAACTGTTTTCACAGCAGAGGCAGAGGCATTCAGTCTTGGAGAACATGCTATTATGGGTCACACTCTTTGATACCGGTGCCATAGGAACATCCATTATTAACTGACTCACTGACTTACATATATATAATCTCTATTTCACTTCCAAGCTTAAAAACTATCACTGAAAGAAAAAGTTCAGTTTAAAAAACTACATTCAGTTGAGTCTCAGCCATACTCATAAGAATCACTATTATCTATTTTTGGAATGCACAGCTTCACCACTGTGAGTTAAGAACAGCAACATGAACATCCATGAAACAGATTGCATGAAAGTAACCTTATTCAGGAAATCTAAATGTATGCAGGCTATACATGTGCATACATGCCTATATGCAACAATACACATATACAATAGACATTCTTCTTCATTATATTTACAGTGGGGTTTTTATTTCTCTGGATATGAGGAAGAACTTCTTTACTGTAAGGGTGGTGAGGCACGGGAATGGGTTGCCCAGGGAAGTTGTGAATGCTCCATCACTGTTCAAGGCTAGGTTGGACAGAGCCTTGAGTGGTTAGTGGATTTAGTGTGAGGTGTCCCTGTCCACGGCAGGGGAGGTTGGAACTAGATGATCTTAAGCTCCTTTCCAACCCTAACTATTCTATGATTCTATGATTGAAGCCATACATTCCTCAAAAATTAAGTACTGTGGCTGATGTTAGAGAACAGATTAAAACTGATTGGTTCATAACCTTCTTTAAACAACTCACCAGATGGTCCTTTATTAATTCATTTGGAGATTTATTATTCACTCAACTGAATTTTTAATCAAGTTCTTTTGCTGACTTAAAGACATCTTAGAGAAATATAATTACATCTTGTGTATGCTTTTGCTTTAGCATCAGCAACAGTAAATATTCTAAAATTAGCCTGCTTGGCTAATTCCACCAGGAGGTGGGAGCTGCTTTTTAACCAGGGGTGTAAGCTCACATTTGCATAATTTTGAATATCATTCTTTGCTATTGTCTGACATAACTTCACATGCCTCCACAAGAGCATATGTGATCAAGTAAAAGATACTCAATCCTGCTCACATTACTGGAGTGCTATCCATTTGACACCTGTTTTGTTTCCCACTACAAACACTGCATTTGTGAACCCTGATGGTGGTTTCAGCAAGAATGGATGAATATTGGCTTGATCCAAAGCACAATGAAACTTAAACAACAATGGCAGTGAATTAAACAAACTTAGAATCACAACTAGGAAACAAATACGATCTCATTAGTGACAATTCCAAAACAGTGTAGACACACAATGCAGGGAAACACGCACAAGCTTGCGAAGTTAATACATACACTCTTGTTCTTGGGTAATTACAGGACTATAATGCTTTAAAGATTAAAAAGGCATTCAGAATACTATTCAGGCAAGCGTCCATAGGCATCAATACCAAAAAACAGTCATTGTTCCTGTTTCTTCTCTAGCTTTTCAAGTGTATTTTCTTTTTCCTCTAAAAGCATACTGAAAGTAACCGAGACCCAGTTTTTTTAAGTAGGACAACCCCACTCCCAAAACAAAACCCAGCAGCTATGCTGCTTCTGGAATCCACCTTCTCTTTTCTCTTCCCTTTTCTTTTAAAAGCTGTAGGAGTCTACAGAACATAGAATTAAGGTATTACAACGATTAGCCAAATAATGGTTTGGATGAATATAAGGGAAATATCTGCTTTTGCAGACATCCATTTCCATAGCTGAAGTGTCTCTGGTAGTAAAATTGTAACTCTGGCTCATTCAGCTATGTAGTAAAACATTGTTCTGCTAAAATACAAGGAGGTTATAACAACGGTTCTGAAGGAAAAAAAAAATCCACAGAGTATTCTGAACAAACCATCAGTACAGCAACTTCAATGGTTTTTTAATTTCTTCCCAAGCTACATGATTGGTCATGCAATTTACTGATTGCCAAGCAAAGGAAAGGAAATGAATCTTGTTCTACCGCACAGGCAAGTGTCTTATAAGGTCTAAAAGTAGTTGTGCAATAAATTCCCATGTGTTAACAGCCTGTGGTCTGTAAACCAGTCAGAAGCCCAGCCTTGTGCATTTTTATAGGAAGAGATATTGCAGCTTTTTGTGTTCAGCATGTTTAGAAAATAAAAGCCAGATTGTATGGAAGCATGCAGCCTGTGCTTACGTACACATAGACTGGTTTGGACTACAAAAGTACCTGAAGTTTCATTGAAAAATGTTTAGTATTCCATCTGCTTCTGTTTGTCAGATGTTTATGACAGTTTACTTTGAACAAGCTTATTTCGTAGCAATGTAGTACTTTACACATACCACCTTAACAAAAAATCAAGTACCGTAAGAACGTTTGTGTTGTACTGTCCATGATTACTGACAATGTTCTAATGCACGTAGTAAGGTATCGCTTTATGTAGACAATAAAGCAATGCTTGAGCAACAAAACAAGATTTTAAATACTACTACTGATATAACTAGGAATAACTAAAAATGCTTCTGCTGAATTGAAATCTGTATGACTCAGTTCCATACACATTGAAAATCATATAAATGATGGACAGAACATGTTCTGGCGCTTGCCAGAATTACTTACTTTGGCATTTTCTTCTGTATTTAGTTTATTGCCCTTTAACAGAGTAATCTTGAAAGGGTTGGAAATATCCCATACACTCTGAGAAGTAAAAACAAAGGTATAAGCTCATTTTTAATCCATGTAACATATGAAGCCCTAATTTACAAGACAAACATTTTAAGAAAAAGTCATAAATACAAATAAAAAAAGATATATTTTAAAAAATATGAAGTTGAAATCTTAAAAAAATAAGTTGGCTATCATGATCACAAGAGTATACAAAGATACTCTAAAGAGGAAAAAAGCTAGAAAAAACACTCAGCTGAAAACAGGTGGGGGGAATGAGTACCACTCACTGACAATTCAAAATAACCCTTCAAATTTGTTGTTCATGCTGAATATATAGTGTGTAACAGAGCAAAATCTGTCCACGTTTCCTAGAATGACAGTATGTAAATTATATCTGTGCTCTAAGGCCATTAGGTTTAGCAATAAAGAAAGCACCATTTTAAAAGAAAAAATGGATGTATAATATGCCCAAAGCTGCCATCGAATTGGCTACATCATGCAAGATACCTGGGCTGATACAAAAGATCACAGACCACTATGGCCCCAAGCTAGCAAAGCCTACACATTGCGTAGAAGCTGGAGAATCTAGATTCTTTGCAGTAACTTCTGCAGAATTACGCAGTCTTCTAGGTTGTGATTAAAAGTAGAATTAATAGCAGTGGAAAGGAGATGGCGAGGGGAGGACGAGGGTGGATGAGGCAAGGGAAGAAAAGAAGTTTCCAAAAAGCCTCAAGGTCTGTTATTTCTGATGTGAATGTTCTTGCAAGGAACAGGAGTCTCCAAGTAGATGCTAGATGACCTACAATGGAAACCAGCAATAGTAGCACAAATCCCAGGCACTGTTAATCATATTCCACAAGTCACTGTTTGTTTGGGTATTAAACATTCTCCGCATC
Source organism: Bolborhynchus lineola (assembly GCA_025448015.1). NCBI lineage: Eukaryota > Metazoa > Chordata > Aves > Psittaciformes > Psittacidae > Bolborhynchus > Bolborhynchus lineola. The sequence goes on along the minus strand of JAOEHX010053050.1, from coordinate 54,652 downwards.
AACTTACAGTTGTTGTTCTTGTTTTTTTTGGTGGCAGAGGAAGAGGAAGGTTGGAGGATTTTCGGTTTATGGCAGCTTCTATGGCAATCATCTCCTGCTCACACATCTTTTTTATGGTGCAACACTCAACTAAAGTCAGCTGAGGAAGAGTCCTGTTCATCACACAGTTGCGTATATACTAAAATCCCATGGAAAACAGTTGTTAACAGCTAGCAGACTACTTCTGCATCAACTTTCAAATCAAAACAAGTAATATAATACAAAGATACAAAGGAAATGGTGCACATGTATTTTACAATTGGAGAGAGCTACAGACATGAGGATGAAGTCTGTTACTGTTCAGCATAGTTGAGCATCCAGTAGCACAGGAAGAAAAGTCAAATTTTGGCCAAGGCACCAGAGGACTGCTGTGGTGAGTTCAAAGAACTTCACGTACCTGAAACTGAATTAATGGGTGATCACCAAAAACATATTCAAGCCTTCCACTAACTTGCAGCACATAGTCAGCAGGATCAACTTCCTCATCTTCTTTTCCATGGATAGTCAAACGTTTTCGGATTGCCAGCTCATTCAGCTTGATGGGATTCATGTTAGGAGACACCTGAAAACTAAATACATCCTAAGAAAATACAAACAGGAATACCAATTATCAAGCTTGTCATAGTCAGAAGTACAAGACTTGAATTGTAGCATGCACAACAAAATAGATAGAAGTACCTGTTAAAAACCAGACTATTTTTAACACTTAAAGCGCAAAATGATCAATTCACAAACTTTTATAGCATCAGAAATACTTTAAGAACACAGAACTTCACCTAATTGATACAGTAGCGATTCAAAAACTTGTAGGTCAGGATATTGACCTAGCAGCTGGTATTTTAGAATGTGAATGACGGAGATTATAAATCATGCATACATTTCAAGGTATGCAGCAGTACTAGATGTGTTTTTTCTCCTTTCTGGCCAGAAAGAAGTGTTAGAGCAATAACAATTTAACAATTTGCTTCTGCAATAAAGCAGAAGAAAATGTTAACATCACTTATGTATAAACCCACCAACTTATTTGGAAGAGTGCAGAAAAGAGAGGTAGCTGCCAATACCTGCAGCATTCTCAAAACAGTATGGAAACCTCTCCAAAGAAAATCTTTAACATTTTGAGGCTATCTACTTATTGCCAAAGTATCTCTGATTCTGATGCACTCTAGAAAGGTAAGAAGTTACCTCCTTTTTTAAATAGAAAAAAGGTTAAATTTCCTTATGTAAAAGGTCATCTGTGATTATCTTTCACCTCCCTTATTACATTATATTCTGCACACACTTATTAGCAAAGGTTGATTTTAGGAGTCTTTTGTTTCGATTTTTTATTCATTTACTAATACATGATGTATTGTCTGGTTCACGGTCTTTTGACCTGTGCTTTATTTATATAGAAGTTTACTGGTAAGAAGCCAAGCTGCCCTAATGAAAAGATCTAACTCTGTAAAGTAAAGCAGAATTAGCTCAGAATTTTCTCAGTTTCTGCATGGTTCCCAAGAGCTTCCTCCTGTCAGAAAGCTGCCAAACCGTGAAGAGTCTCTTCTCCTATCATAACTGGTAACAGGTATACAGGGAATGACACTTTTTCTTCCCAGAAGCTGGTGCTCTGTGACAGCTGCCTTACTTCCAAGTTGTAGGTCTTTAAATGGACATCACAGCAATGGGGATCAGCCTCTCTCTTTTGCTGCACAATTAGGTAGCTTTTACAGCCCACACACACTCTAGACAAAAAGGATTTCAGTATTCCTTTCTCTCAATCTTGCAGAATTCCTCCTGAAAGGACACAACAGTCCCCACACCTTCCCATTTAATCCTCCTGGGATGATTCTAGTATTCAGGGCAAGTAGTAGAGTCTAGAAGAGAGTTTACTATAAAGAAGCTCAGATTTGAAATGTTAATGGCTTTAAAGGTCAAAAGTGGCAGCAGAAACATTCAGAACATCTGAAATGTCAGCAGCCTCAGCTATTACAGTGGCATGCAAATACATTCTGCACCAACAGGAACTTTGCACTGCTTTTGTACTGTTACCATATGCATATATATACAACATTTAAATCAAAAGCTAACAATCACACAGATATTCTCTCTCCTGGACAACTACAAGTCCTCTAAGCTAAAAAGACTGGAAAAGGTGTTGTCATAAACCCACCTATGCATCCACCATCAGCTAGTGACCAAATTGAGCATTTATCTCTGCATTTAGTGTTGCCAGATGCAGATACCATTTTACCATTTGAGATTTTTTAAGTCAGGAAATGTAGTATTGCAAATAATAGAGCTTTGTAAATAAAATCTGCCAAATCATCAGAAAATCAGTATCTAGCACCTTGGTCAAAATTGGACACAAAATATAGCCTGATATATTTACACACTGTAGAGATTTTCAGGTTTCCGATGCTGATCCTTCACTGTAATCCAAAAGAACACAGTGTAAAAATGAATAATGGGAATGCTGGACTCAAGTGGAATCACAGCTACTTCAACATCAAGAAACTTTAGCTAAATCATTTTAGATGGAAACTAAAGGGGGTTTGATTTTATAAATAAGCTATAGATTTGTTAGTTGACATAGGAAGGTCAGTCTAAGTCTCAGCTAGTGCTTTATTTGTCCATATGCATGTCTAGCATAGAGAATACTAATTCCTCTTTCATTAAATGATATTGCTCAACCTAATTAGTAGATCAGCCCCAAAGATGTTCAACAATGAATCACAGAGAAGCATGTTGAATATGGAGTCTCCCAATTCACCAGCATCCCCCAAGCCTGAAATTGAACAATAGTAAAGCCACGCAGTAACAGCTGGCCAAAAACAAAGTCCTGACAACTCTGAATTATGTTTTACATTTAAACAAACATGAAAATGTCTAGAATATAGCATACAGAATATACAAATACATTTTGACTTCAGAAGAACTGTAACTTGACTTTAGAAGTTCAGTTTACAATTGTAGGTTCGCATCCTCACTTTCAAGATCCTGGTGAAAGAATCTGCTTTTTAAATCAAACACAATGCTAGTACTCTCTTTTATTTGCATCCTTAATCAATCGCATGATGTTCCAGTTTATAATCAAGAACAGGAGATGAAACGTGATGAACAACCATTCCTACCTGGCAGTTATCAAAATGAACAGCCACTACAAGATTTCCACTATACAGCTTATCTTGGAAGCTCTCTGGGACAACAGGTTCCTGTTCTGGTGGGTAAGTGTGCTTTAACCAGTCCATCCAAGAGAGACCCACAAGCGACTGAATCTTTTCCTCACTGATTCTCCGCATTTTAGCTCGGAAATCATGCACTTCAGGTTCTTGTAAGGCATCAAACTCATGGAGACCTGAAAGAATTCAAGCAAGCAAAAGGATACATACCTGTACAAATACTGCTCACCTATTTAGCATCCCACTCAAACCTTTGTTATCTTTAATGTAAGGCTACAGGAGTTGTTTTCTTCAGACACCCCATCCAATATGGCTGCTCAAAAGTGAGTTGGGCTCTACACTGTCCTCTACATCAGTGGACTTCTGAAGCTAATTGCACAATTCCCCTGCAACCTGGCAGGAGAGTTTAGTTCAAACCGCAAGAACCGAAGCCTCTCTTAGGTACTATTAAGTGGCAAAGACAACTTCATCCTGAGTTTGGGATAATTTGGAAAGCTGTAAAGTCTCTTCTCACAGAACCAATGAAAAGAAAGACCAGCAAAGGCATCCTGAAGACCACAGAGGAGAAGCATTTGCAAACTAGATTTTCTTTTAATCCTACAGAAAGATGACATCTTTTTTATTTTGTTTAAAAACCAAAAATGTATGCGAATGGGACTGAAAATAGACAAATTTATTCTTGAAATTTTCTTGTGATTAGTATTTTCTACTCAAGTCATCATGACAGGACTTAACATACAACACGACATAATGTTATCATGAAATTCCAACCAATCCAAGTTCCTTTCCCAAAATACATAGAGAGAGAATACACAGTGGAGAGTCCACACAGCTGCGATTCCTTGGTAGTTCAGGAAGCACAGGGCCTGCAAGTGTTTCTTTTCTCCTCAACTTTGAAGGACATTGTCCAGATTACACAAAGCACCGGACACCTTTTGAGAACAAACCACTAAGTTTAGAGGTGGAGACAGGAACATGTTTTTCCACTGCTAAAGTACAAAATAGGGACACAGCTACAGCAAGCAGAAGATTCAATGAAAACATCTGAATCTCTCTGAATGTGTCAGAATCTGTGTGAATGGTTAAACTGCCTAACTGTTCCCATTGTCAGTTTTAACAAATGGGCAGACAGTGTGCTGATGAAATCTAAACAAAACCTGCAGTCTTTGTAAAAGAGCTAACAATGGCTCATTGTTTTAGAACAAGAGGTATGACCTCACATGACCCCGTCAATCTTGATTGTATAACCCAGCAGAGTGGATTGAAAAGCTGAAAATTCTGAAATAACATCAAGAATAAGTTACTGTGAAACCTTTAAAAATAGCTTTTCATTGTGTGCTGCAGATCAGTGCCACAATTGGGAGCAAAACCAAGAATCTCATTGTTAACTGGTCAGAAACCATATATAACAAAACCATAGTAAGTTGAAGTTCCTTCTGTTTGCTGTTAGGCTATTAATGATAACACTTTTCTGGTATTATGCTTTCCTTCACTTAGTAATGATATTATAGATTTTCCCCTCACTGAATAAGGTAAAATTTGTTCTTGATTGATGGAGTAAGACAACACTGTACTGAAAAACAATATTGAAAGTAGCTTTCAAACATTTCATCTTGAGTATTTAAATTCTTTTTAACTGCATCAGCATTAGTTTGAGAAAGGCAAATTCTGTCAGAGAAATACCTTTTCATGCTTCATTTTCCACTGCTACCTGCCCAATGGAGACCCTCATACAAAACACAGTTTACCCTCACTTAGAAAAAAAATTAAATGTAATTACCTTTGCCTATAAGGACACCTATTTTGGAATCCAACTTTTCTCCTGGATCGCAATTCCTTGTCACTAGTTTAAGGACAGGCAGAAAAGGTCTAACATCACAAAGTCTCCGCGTTTCATCCTCTAATTCTTCATGAACAGCAGTCTGATTCACACAGGAGAACATGTAAGAGTCAATCTCCATGAGGAGATGAAAAAGTGGATAGGCATGTGCCTGCTTCCATAACAGCTGCAAAGAAAATAAACAAATCAAAACCTGAAGGCATGGACATATCTTATGGCACTGAAGGTAATGTTAATTTCCATTCATGTTCCCCAAAGAACATAAGAGTAACATGTTTGCTATAGACCTTTATATAATGATACATGTCTTGTTTGCAGTCTCTATCTTGAGGTTCTTTTTAAGCAGCAACTTATGTGCCCAAGTATCCCAAGGGTAAAAAACATACAGGGGCAAGTACTATAATGTGATAAGAGAAGAGAGCACTAACCCTCATCCTGATGCTTATCCTGGTATTGACACAATCTAGTCCTATTTGCAGTAAAGCTGCAAGACTATGGCTATCACTACAATAGCAAAGCACCTAGTGATTTTGGAGGCAGATATTCATGATACTGACCACGCAACCATCACTCTCTTCCATCCATTCCTATAGCTTCCTATCAAAATCCTTTCCCCTCGACACATCTCTACTTTCTTTTTCCAGTAATAACTGTCATACACAGACAACAGGTTCCCACCATGGAATTAATTCCTGAATAAAAATTCCCCTGTTGTCTGGAGAAGTTTGAAGTAAATTTATTTGTAAGTTACTGGCAGGCCTCTAAGACACCCAAGTCGCCCAGAGAACACTAAATAATGCTTTACTGATCTGAATATGTCAGTAGCAGATTACACCTTAAGTAACACCACTTACGTGCTGTAACTTGATACATAAAATATATCAAATCCTCAGCTGAAAGCTGAAGTGGAAGTAAATAGAGCTCTCCTGACCTAAATACTGTTAAAATCTTTATCTGTGAGAATGGTTTTGTCCTCATTTTAAAAGTTTACATCTTACGGATTTGTTTCCAAAACTTCTTTTGAAACAGGAGCTACAGGATCAATAAGGCTATAGCAAAAAACCCTTCTCAAACAACTGGAGCTGAACTGCACTCCTCCTGCCAAACTGAACATACCTACGTATATTTCATAGTTTGTACAATGAATTCTGTACATTGAATTCTGCCTTCCAGAAATGTATTCCAGGGTATTCTGCCTAGCTGAGTGAAGCTGAATCCAGCAACTACCTCTGGTATAGAGCAAAACTTCCAACTTTGAAGGTATTGAAAGATTAAATCTATCATTGCCTCTCTGTTCTTCTCTAACAGCTCATTATATAAAAATCTGTACCTTTATTTTTAGCTCCCAAGTTAACTTAATTTGCCAGCTACTCGTACTTATTATGTCCCTTAATGACCATAACATTTAAAAAGCTGGCAAGTCCTTGAAATGGACTTCTGCTGAAAGCAGCCTTTTGCCATCACACAAAGTACAGGCCTGGTAGTATTAGAAAGTCTATAGTAATGAACAGTTCTTCAACCCTCAAGTACTTAGGTATTTATCTTACAAATTCCACAGCACACAAACTGAGGCTTGTCACAGCAATAAGATGGGAGCAGAACTACAAACCCCATATGCCATCAAAGTCCTCATTACTGTTCTGTTTTCAAATAGAGTAATTTCCATGAATGAGCTCTGCAGTTACAATCAACATTCCTTTCCTCTCAAAACAGCTAAATATCAACAGCACATGTTCATAACGTTAGGTTTCAATGCATCAGCCATCAAAAAACAGACAGCCTTGGTCATGGCCATTTTGCTGTCACTTACACACTTGTTCTTTAAATTCTTTATCAGCTGAAATCACTGTCAGCTCTTCCATTATCTTACCACCACCCACAAACTAACCTGCAGTTGCCCATGTTACCCTTTTACTAAAACAAAGGCATTTTTCCAGTCAGAAATATTTCAAGTATTTGAGTATAGCACGAAACTCTTTCCTTGGATCATTTAAATTTCTAGTAGCACTCTCATTACTGCACATACTAAGTGCACATACCAAGTGACCTACTGCATAAAAAAAGTACTTCAGTGTCTACAGCATTTCACGAGTACAACGAACTGTGGATGAATGCACATGTACATGAATATACATGAAGCTACCACTGATAGAAAGAAAATAATGCCTATAAACAAGAGATTACTGTCAGACTAAGTAAGAATGAAAAATAATGTACTTATTTACCAGGCAATGCAATGGAAATCACACTTCTTTATTTTCTTTTAGACCTTTATTATGCTTTAAAGATCAGATTACTTGTTGTAATTCACCCACTTCCCAATTTCACTGCAGCCTGTTGAAATGCCCTCAATATGGTCATTACTTGATGAAAGGTCAATAGATTAATATCTGTGGTTATTCCCTTACATGCTTCCCTTGATTTGAGTATTCCCTTACTTTTTAAGTGGTTCCCCAATAAGACACTCACACAAAACCTTTAAAAAGTGGCATACATGATTTTTAAAGCACCCATCTTTGGTGTCAGTCAAAAGAAGCAGAAGTACAATCTGTGACTTCCATATTAAAAATCAAATTAGACAGTGTCTCCTCTTTGCACACTAATCAGAATACTGTTAAATCAATGTACAATGTAGTACCGATGTGCTAAAGACAGGTTTAGATGTAGCAATACAGTATTCTAATAGCCCTATATTAATAATCTCAGCTGAAGCATAACCTTCAGCAAGAATTTCTCCAAACCTTGCCATCTGCCCAAAGAAATTCCAAACCCCCAGACACACTTACATTTATTAATCAATCTGCTACGCACGTGCCTTCAATGCACCATTTTTTATGCCTGCTCAAATTCATTGCTTCATTTGCCAAAAGGCGCTTAAAAAATCAGGAACAGCATTCATTCCAAATAAAAGGCAACTTCTACATTAATAGACCACTTGGTATTACCTGTTTAATCTGAGATATGGTGGCATCTCGAGGGACATCCAAGTTGATATAGATTCCAGTGGGCAACAGGAAGTCCACAGATATTGAGCCATCAGCGCCAATCTGTGAATCCACTGCCCAGATGTCAAGGCTGTCTGTCACGGCAGGAGGCATTATGGAATCTTAATAATATCATAACCACATGGCCTTAGGGGGGAAAAAAATTACAATTCAGTATACATAACCTTCTGTAATTAGACACACATTTTAAAGCCTTTGGAAGGTTTACATAAGACTGATTGTACAGCTCAGCTTGCAAGTCTGGGGTCTCAAATGCTGGTATTCCAAACACATAAACTCATTAAATCCATTTAGTGTAAAAGCCCTTTCTCGTAAAGCACAATTGTAGCCAGAGCGACATATTCAGCTTAAGAGGAAAATGATCTTCAACGCTTATTAGAAAGCAACTTTTTCCTCCAAAGACATTTATCTCTATTGGCTTTCACCCCTAAAGCAAGATCATCTCTGATAAATTCAACCCACTGTGTAAACTACAACCCCTGCAGGGTAGGGGGAAACCCTTTGTGTGACCTATTTCAACTCATTACACTGGCTTCCTGATTACCTGTCCTTTGTATTTCAAGACATTTTTATTTACTCTTGACATTAGCACTAGTTTTTCTGATCTTCCAAGTCTTTTGATTACCTATTTTCTAAAGATCCAGTTTCCCTCAGTCACTAGTCACTGAAGTATTTACCTTTCTCTTCATACAGACAATGTTTTTCAGCCAACAAAGGGATGAGGAGTGTTGTAAAACGCTATTGTCTTCATTGGAGAATTGCTTTACAAATTACCCCAACACTTTCCAACTCTTGTTGGACATCAGGAGATGAGGGAAATCGCCATTCATAAAAAAATACGCCGGAACGTACAACTCCACTCATATTATATTTTTCTACTACTTTTATCATTATTTGCCTTCTAGATCCCTTCCCTGCTCTGAAATCAGGCCTGTTTTGCTTAACTGAAGGTTATTACTATTACAGCACCAGCAGAAAAAGCAGGATGTAACCAATACAGTGGCCTGCTGCTCTTTATCCATCACAGAGCAGGTTCAGACTCACTCATCAGGAAATAAACAAATCCCACATCAGCACAAGAGCCTTTCTGGACTCCAGTCACTACTGCTGACTCCATTGCTATAAGGTCTGACACACGGGATTTTCCCTTTTGTTAAGGCACTAGGCAAAATCCACTGTCAAAAGGTAATCCTTTCTACAGGGAGTAAACATACAAAGGTATTCCTAGAAACAGGGCAAGATTGCTTAAATTGGTCATGCCACTGAATTATAGATAATTGTATGTGCATGTTATATATATCTCCCTCTCTCAAACATATGTTATAAATGTATACATGCATTTATGAATACAGCTTTTCAACCCTAAAGCACTTTATTACTAATATTTTTTTCCCAAAACAAGCAACCAGAAAATCTTTTTCTAATGCACTATAGGTGAACCCACCACAAAATTCCAGGAGACCAACCACATCATAACAAAGGCGTTTTGCTCCCCTCCCTCTCCAGCTTTTTTCTATATGAAACAGCTTGGTTTGGGAAAAGTAACACCACCAGCTACTAAATCCAAACTTCATATGCAGGAGTTTATGCTTCATTTATAGCGACTTAAATGTAACAGTTCTATTCCTCTTTAAAATTGGTAGGTTTTTAAATCAAACAGTTCAATGTCATATGCAGCATCATCCTTAACTGACAACAGATATGCAAAAGTGGTACTTCAAAAAGTCTCTCCATAACCCCTTGCTTGATACAGACAGCTTCTAATGAAATAAATACATAAGCAAATAAGTATAGGGGAAAGCTGAATGTTCCTACAATGGAGAACAGACTATGCCAGCAGTACAAAAATCAGCTCCTACTGAAGCATAACTTTTCATTGACAAGCAAGCTATTAATATTTCGTACATATTATAAAGTGCTAACTTTTACTGATCATCATGGTCACACAATTAGTACCATTTAAACCACCACTTGAAAATATTCACAGCCCCCATCTGCCTCAGTCCTCAGTACTGGTTTCTGTACTTCCAGTACGTCGCTCATTTGACAGTCAGAAAAATTCAGGAGATGAAAATCTCTGGTAAAGAAAAAGGGGTGAGTAGGAAGAACTGCAATCCTCTGAAGCTTACCAATGCCCAGTGAAATAGCAAGCCCAAAAACCCAAATGGAGCGCAGATAAATACTAAAAACAGCTCTTTGGTACCGCAGCTGTGCTACTATCACCTTGCCAGTTCAAAGCTCTTTTAGATGTGAGACAACACACTTAAGTCTCATCCCTAACTGCCACGTAATTACACCTTCCATTCAGCCTTAGCAAATTTGTGAGGACTCACACAAGTATGACTGCTGCCAGCACATCCTGTTACCACACTAAATACGTGCATCACTTAGCATTTTGCTTGTAGTAGATAAAAAATAGATTAAAACATGGTAAGATTCCCATTAAGGGCAAAAAAAAACCCCTCTAAGTTTTGGGAAGGTAAATATATAAGGAAAAATATTTTCAATAGAAGGAACAACTAGGGAGCTCCTATTGTCATCGTTATTGAACAATATAAATCATAATTTAATGGGTTTGTCACCATTAAGTCCTCATTCCCCCAAAAAATCCACCACACTGCTCCAGGCTGAATCACAACAAAAAGAACTGGAGGTGTAGACCTGGTGAAAATAACAAGTCAGCTATGAAAAGATTTTTAATCACCAGATCTTTACAAATCCATCCTTTCATTCAGCAATGGCTGCCGAAAATTCTGTAGTGTGGTCTCTCGAATTGTCTAAAGAAATCAAATTTAACCCCACATGCAACACAGACTACACCATAAGAACAACACAGCATCTACCTAAAAAAGATCCAGAAAAAACACATAGTTCCTCATTACAAACCAGTGCATCTTTAACAAGCCACTATTGAAATGCGACATTATTTACTTTTCTCCATCCAACTACTTCTACCCTTCAAATCTTGACTGCAATTTTGTTGGAACTGACAACAGTAGTCACAGAAAAATCATGTGGATTATCTAAAACTAAAGGTCTTTCACACTTGGATGCACACATATAATGATGTGGTATCACCATTCCAAAGCATTACTTTACCAGGTATAGGAGCGAGGAAAACATTCATCTGTTCAATGTAGTTACTTTGTTCATTATTTCCATCTGCAGTCAGGGTAAGATCTTCTCTATTGTCATCTTCTGTTGGCTGTTTTACTACAGCATTTGCAATTGTTGCACTTTAGCATATCAACAAGAGTTTAAAACTTTCAAAACAGCAAGACGTCAAAATGCTGTTACATACCCCATAGCCAAGAGACCAAAACCAGAGCTATCATTCCTTGTAAGATACGTGTTTGTAATTATGGACTTCCAACACTGACATCAGAAACTTTTACAATTCCATTTCCATTTTTGACTAAAAAGGGAAGAGCAATCATCATGCCAACCTGAGCATGCTGGAAGCTATTCTTGCTCTAAGGCACTTACTTAATATTTCCTTCCTCAAGGAAACAGGTTAGGGTTTTTTACAGTCAGCACTCAGTTTCTACCAGTAGCTGACATGACAGGGGTCATGAGAGAACAAGTATTTATACTGGGAATAACACTGATTGCCAACATAAGACGGGTGTGAGAATGAGTCATGAGCGAAAACAGCAAAATGTGTGGTGGCAGTAGTGACTAACACTAACAGTACTCACATCTAGTAACTGAAACAAAGGCAGAAAGCCATCTGGGTTGGGAGCAACAATACCAAAGACATTTTAAGCAATCTCCAGCTGAAGGGAAAAAATACCAACAAGCAAAATGATACTAAAAAGCTATTTCTGGCTGTTAACCTCATAGCTGCTCTTGCCTACTGTCACAGTAAAAAACAACTTCTCATACAGAAGAAGGAAGTAATTGAAACAATACTTAATCCTGGCTACTCAAGTATCTGATGATTATTTGAATTTAAGAGCAACAAAGGCTGATACTAAATGCTTTCCTGAAACCCAGGTACATAGCATTAACAGACAGTATTCAACCTTTCCCATGTAAGGTGAAAATTCACTCTGAACTTTGACATAGGTGTTTCAGATTCTCACATATGCATATCTCTACACACACAACCTTAATCTCAAACCCGCTCACTTTATATTTTAAGGCTGCTTAGATTAATGGAAAGAAATGGAACACAGATTAGGAGAACATCTGCAAAAGGAGAAAAAGAGAAAGAAAATTTAACATTGATCTTTGCATTTACTTTCTAATGGACACAAACAAGAAGCCCCACAACAAAATTTCTCAACCAACACAACTGCCTGTGCTTTCAGGTTGCTATGTCAGTCTCACCTCAGTGCCCTGCAATACCATGGAGCAGATCTTTCTGGAAACTGCGCTAAGGCACATAGCTCAAACCACGACAGGGGGTGACTGGGTGATTAAGCTACAGTAAGGAAAAAACATGCCTAACAAATTTGGTGGTCTTCTACGATGGGGCCACAGCATTGGTGGTTAAGGGAAGAGCAACTGTCATCATCTACCTGGACTTGTACAAGGCATTTGACACTGTTCTGTATGGCATCCTTGTCTCTAAACTGAAGAAGCATGGATTTCAACGAATTGGCTGGATGGTTGCACTCAAAGAGCCTTAGTCAACAGCTCAATGTCCAAGCAGAGACCAGTGACAAGTGGTGTTCCTCAGGGGTCAGTGTTAGGAACAACACTCTTCAACATCTTTACTGGCAAAAAGGACAGTGGGATGCAGTGCACCCTCAGCAGGTGTGCCAACAACAACTTCTCTGGGCAACCTCTTCCAGTGCCCCACCACTCCCACAGTAAAGAACTTCTTTATATCTAATCTAATTCTCCTCTATTTCAGTTTAAAATCGTCACCCCTTGTCCTATCACTACATTCCCTGATGAAGAGTCCCTCCCCAGCATCCTCATAGGCCCCTTCCAGATGCTGGAAGGCTGCTCTGAGGTCTCCCCACAGCTTCTCCAGGCTGACCAGCCCCAACTTTCTCAGCCTATCTTCATATGGGAGGCACTCCAGCCCCTGTGATCATCCTTGTGGCCTCCTCTGGACTTGTTCCAACAGTTCCAAGTCCTTCTTATGTTGGTGACACCAGAACCATATGGGGGTTCTGAAGAGTACCAGAGCCTCTGAAAGGAGAAGAATGGAAGCAGGATCTTGTTTTTTAAGCAGAAGCAAGCCTCCAGATTGCGTCTGCAGGTAACCACAGCCTTGAGATGCAGTTTTACAACAGACTAAAAACTGATACAAGACCATATTGCCCTTTCTGTCAGCAGGATCAGTGCACTGATCCAACTGAGATTTTAGGTATTTCTCTCCTTTAAACTAAGTTTTCAGTTGGAAACAGCTTTTTAAGGAAGTGTGCTGCATGAGCACAGAAAGGTGGTGGTTGCTACCCCTAGCTGGGCACAGGGCAGGACCATCCCTTCTGACAGCAGCCCAGATTTTGAGCAACTTAAGCAACACATGAAATAACATTTTAATTTGCTTTTAACAGGGAGAAAGAATTCCCTGATTAAAGACAATTAAAATCCTACATGCCTAAAGCAAAACGAATACTTCACACTAATGCAGTTCCAGCCAGGTAAAACAGGAGGAAGGAATCTAGTGAACCACACAGTAAGTCACAGAGATTTTTACCACTGTTGTCTTCATAAACATTCACTGTCTTGACACTGCTTCACCAACAGACCAGACTGTTTCACCACAGAAGAGATTTAAGCTATTTTTCTCTTCATTGTGGGTTCCTGCAGAGGGTTAGAATTTCCTCTGTGAAATCAACGTGAAAGTTACAGTATTTAATTTTCTGTCTTTCCTCAGTGCTGTGACCTTGATCACAAAATAAGCACACATTTTAGGTAGGAAAGACCAGCCAACAGAACACAGTCCTGAACAGCTATTGGGTTCCCAGGCACAGGGTTCTTCGTTGCTGTTCTTGTTCTGTTGTGGGGGGTAAGGTTTTAAAGGACTTACCAGCTCCTGGCAAGAGAATAATTTACTCCAGTGCTAGCAGCCTTACTCCAGAAGCCAAGCGACCTTGTAGCTTCCTCCCTACAGCCCAACAGAAGTGTATCTCATCATCTACCCAAAGAGACCACTAGGAAAGGAAAAAAACACACAAAAAAGGGCTACCAGAAGCAGGCTGCTTCTTCGCTGATTCCTAAAAGGGTTTCAGTAATGATGACAGTCAAAGTAATCTACGTATGGTCTTCTGTGAATTGTATCCCACTCATTTTTTTCCCTGATCAAAACACAGAACTTGAACCATGCATGCCTGGCCTATACAATTCAAGTACACAAGCAGCCTGTAAAAGCAACGTAGGCAGCACTTCCAGCAAGTGTCAGTCACCAGCAGAACCACAGGAAGATTACAAGACACCAATTAACAAAACCTAGGCTTTCACAACATCCCCAAGAGTTACCACACTGATCTTTCAGACTATAGGATCAGCAGGGTTTCAGAAGCTGCGGTTACAAGTAGGGGTTGTGTTCTCTTACTAAGCCCGTTTTGCTGAGAAGGCAAGCAAGACCAGTTTGTGGCAAACTCAATTCTACCACAACTGCTTACGGACAAGACAGGACTGCGAGCCCAGGACCACCCAGCTACAAAGGCTTCACACCACTACTGGAAGAGCTGGTGAACTCAGTTTTACCTGCATTGTGTAGTTACCTTGCTCATGTAAAGGAATTAAATCCAGGTATATGACATGAAACAGTTCCAACCAAGAAGAGACGAAGAACAAAGCAAAGAAGGAGAGAGATTTCAGAAGGTTTTCCTAAAACTAAGAGCTGATCAAGAGCATGCTCAGAGAGGGAGCCTGTCTGGAGGCACTGCAGTAAAATTAGACATGGAGTAACAATGTCATAAACTTTCCTTTGAAAGTAATTAATCACATTAGCAAAAAACTTAAGACCTTAAAAAGTACTCACAAATCCACATGGATTGTTACCAACACCCAGCATTAAAGTGTCAGGTGAGTTCCTCTAATACCAACATTTTGAAGAACGCATCAATTATGAAATTTCACACTATCCCATTAAAATAGAACTTCTCCTTTACTTGAGAACTCACCACAGATCCCCTAACACTTTTCCTTTGAGGTGTACCTACTGTCAAAAGAATACCAAAGTAAACTCCAATACAACATTCAATCTCTTATCCTGAAGCATAATCAAGAAGAATACTAATTTTACAAGTAAAAGCTTGCAATTACCAGCTTCCAAGCTGGCAAATATAAACACCCACATAGCACACTGTTAGAAGGAAATTCCAACCCCCTGTTATTTCTCACATCATTTACTCTCCTGGGCTGCTGCATAGCACCGTTAGAAGAGATACTGTACATCTGAAATAATGTCACCTACCCCTGAAAGGTGGTCAGTTCTCTCAGGATGAATACTTATGTATGCTGTCCCAAGTGGCAAAACATTATGGGGGCAGTAAGGAGCAGGGGAGAAATCACTTGTGTATGAAGAAGTCCATTTCCTTAAGAAACACCATCTTTTTCAAACAAAGGTTTCTTTTAAGGGCACATAATTATCTGTGGCTCTTCAGGTTAAATACAAACGTGGATTTATTTTCATTTTCACTAAAAATGTGACTATTTACATAAGGGACAAATGGCAGAAACCAGCTTGTTTCGATTATGCACAAACTAGGAGCACTCTGCTTATCCAGATTTTTTGCTTTATATAATAAGTTATTACAACTGTTAAGCACCACATTCAAGATGATCGTCACTGTGATCAATACAGCTCTTTATCTACTCTTGCTCTGTCATGTGGCAGTCAAAGGGCTAAAAAAAAGAGAAAGTCTTGAAGCAGTGAAAGCAGTTGAAAAGGGTCACCCCATCCAGACACACAAGAACAGTGTTTAAACAATATCTTACTGTCCAGAACAGGCTGGATGGCAATCTGACCACAGACATTTTCTAGGAAACAGCAGCAGCATATCACGTAGTCTAAGTAGGAGAAACACTAAGCACTAACACAATATAATCATTGTAATCGTTTTCCTAACTACGTAAACATCTAGTACTATGAAAAGATGAGCAAGCAAGAGAACAAGTAGGGGAAAAGAATCTAGCAGCAAAGATGGCAAAGGAATCAGAATATGCAGGAAGGTTTATGCTCTATGAAACTTAGAAGGCACATAAAAACACCAACCTAAGTAAAAACTCCTCCTTCTTTATATGTGAGTTATTGTCTCTTCCAAAGACTCTGAAGTCAAACACACTGGATCAGCATACTAGTTCATGGCTCTGCAGAACTACAGATTCACAGATACTGAGCTTAGGGATCCAAGAGGACGGTTCTGCAGTCAAAACACTGGCAGCAGTTTCAGTGTTGTGTGGGACTCCCATTTTGCTGACTGCCACTGCATTTATACTGACTACAACAGGATTATTTCAGACCCTAGCATGCCTCTTGTAAGTCACTGTCTCTTGCATGCAGTTGCAGCTCACTGTGAGAGCAGTCTACAGGCAGAAGCTGTTCTGCTTCTCCTCATTCTTGGCTGTCCCCCACCTCCACAGCAGAGTGGAAAACCAATATGAACAAACACTACTAGCTTTCCATTAACTCAGGGAACAACCTGCTCCACTGTGACAGGCAATCACCATATCTGAAGCAGGGGTGGGCGAGAACACTGCCCTTACCCTCCAGCTGTACTCACAGGGATGAAATAAGGTGTAACATGGAACTGCAGCCTAGGTTTGTTCAAAGCTTTAACACAACAAGAGAAAGCATCTATGCTATGCAACCCATGTACTACTAAACCGTTTGTTCACTAGACCTCACAGTTCACGTAGGATCAATAGTGACTCTCTTTTAAAGACAGGATGGAATGCACTGACAAAATTTATTCTGCATGTTATTTCTTACCATGCCTCTGAAATTCCTATTTTGCCTCAAAAGAGTGAACCCGCTCAGGGTTCTGGTCTCCCACAGCTGCACAGGTGAACTTCAGTCTATTTTAAATCTATATTTAGAAGGTATATACAAACAACTTGATCATAAATACACATGCCTAATTAGCCAAGCTAAGATTTTTCCACTCCAGGAATGTCATCTATCTCGAACAGCAAAGATTTTAAGAATTCAAGACATCTACAGTGTAGCCTGGGAAGTTATTTTTAAAGATCATGTGGTATTATAAATACTTCCCAGCAGTTCCCAACTGCCACATGAGCTGACCCTATGGGATGGAAAATTGAGTGTCCATTTAGTCAGGATTCCTCCAGAAATCAGAATAAAAATATCACTAGTTTGCTAAAAATATCTACATACAGAAAACATGAAAGGCCTTATTTGAATGTCATTCCCTCACAGTGCTCAGACCAGGAGTGGTCACTCAGCTATTCAAGTCTAGATCCTGTCATTCTCCTCTTGAAATACAGCTAATTTTCAACAAAGAAAATTTAATGAGGCTTTTTCTATGGTCCCTGATTAAAGCTACATCTTCTGCAGCTTTATTCCTGTGCTATTTCACACTAAGATTGAGAAACTGAAGCCAGGATTTTAAAACACAGTGAACTTTCTACTTTGATATTAATGCCTCGAAATACAAGCGGCCCAGTTCTCCAGAAATGCTGAGCACCTGAATTTGTAATTGACTTCAGCAGGACTTAGAGAGGTGGAAATCAAAATGCAAACACATTAACTGGTTTCAAATTGAAATGTGATTTGATCAACCTGATTTGAACAGATGATTGGGTTACCTCTTGTCAGCGCTTACAGGAACTGGTCTACAATTCAAGGCAAATGTCATTTTAAAACTAGCTGTAAATGAGATTCTTGTCCTCAGAAAATTTTTCCTGCTAAACAAGTGTGCAGGTAGAGAACAACACTAATAAAATGTTATTCCAGACTTGGAAGACTTATCAGTACTGCTTTGAACAAGGAAGATAAAGGGAATTTCTTACTCCTCATTTCTTTATACTCAGGCAGTTCACCACAGTTCCTGCTCCCTCCTAAGATTATTCATAATGAACCAAACAAATAAAACTCAAGTCCCAGGATTCTGACAAGACTTCAGACAATTCATAGGCAGCACATCATTCATAATGAACACAAAGTAAGAAAATAGCGTAACAGCTTCTCGCAACTAATTTGTGACTATCCTTTGCCCTGTCTTCAAATCACTATACATATCCATTAAAATATAAATATAAAAGTAAGGAGTGTCAGGCCATCTCTTTGTATTGTGCAGTTAAAGTGAGTTGCAAGGAGAAGAAAAACTCCATTCACATTCAAATGCTACTGTCTGAAATGATCTTTAGAAGCATTTGATCACTGGATTGCACTGAAGCTGGGGCCGCTATGGGAAAACACTCAGCCCACTGGAATTCAGTTGTGCATGGTCAAGGTGGGATGGAATATAAAGAAATGAAAGAAAAGAGTAGATTAGAAAAGCACTCTCATATAAGTAACGGTTAATTTGACACCATGACCAACAAAGTCAGGGAGAGAAGGAGAAAGGCTCAAAGGAAGCAAAAAGCCCAGTCAAATGGCTGAGTATTCTGTGCCAGCTGCGTTGTGAGAACACAGTTGGTATATTGACTGTAGGAACATTTTTAAACAGCTTTATCAGATATTTTGGTAAGTTTTAAATAGCAGCAGGCAGAGAGGGAGCTGACACAAAGACCAATGCATTCTGTATAGCATGCTCCAAGATAGCAAGACTAAAGATTTGGGAGATTAGAGCTGGTTAGTTCACAACCTAGGTAATTCACTTTCAATAATCCATATCACTGTAGATATTTTATGTTTGGCATGAACTGTTAGGATATGTTCAGTTGTAGCATTAGAAAAATATTCTATTAAACATTTAAATGATGAAATTCTCACATGGATATTTCAAGCAAACAGAAAGATCAAGCTTAACAAAAAAAGTGAATGGAGATCTCATGAGCGAAAAAAGATGACTGAACAGTCAGACTCAAGGGGAAAGGAGAAAGAGCTGAACCACAACCCAGAGGGAAGCTTAACCCTGAGTAAAGACGTCATTTTAACACAGGTGAGTCAGTTCCCTACAAAGCTGCATAACTGCTTGTGCCAGCAAAGTGAAGATGTAAAGAGAAACAAGATGAGTGGTGGAAGGAAAGTGACAGTTTCTGCAGCCCCAGGGCTGGTTTGCCACTTCACAGCTCTTAAGCTCATTTTTAAAAAGTAGGTAAAACTACAGCCTAAAGGTGTGTGTAACAGCCCAAGCGATTATTCAGTGTGCCTGCCATGGATCTGAAAAGATGCATTAATAATCTGGGGTTGTGATTTTATTGTTCTGTTGTACCAAGTAAACTGCAGGGTCCCTGTCCCCCCCTTGCTAAACATTTGCATGAGTCTAACAAAAATACAAGGAAATATTAAATCAGTATTAGTTCTGCTCCCTAATATTTTCTTGCCTGTTCCACCAGGCAGAGTAATTACTTGTTCTAGTGTAAACGTGGAAGACAGAAGTAAATATTCCACTTACAAGACAAATGCATAAATGGTTACTATTTCCCGTCTTTTTGAAGTGTACAAAAGGACCTAGACTATCAAATTTCCACAGCAGCCAACTGCTTCATTCAGCTATTAAAATGTTGCATTTCTAAATCATGAGCTGGAGGACTTTCTACTATAAAAAAAGTGAAGAGCAGAAATTGAGGTTTTCCTATATATAGATACCTCTTCACATAGGGACTTAAAAGATTCTCTTTGCAATTATTTCTGACATTTCAATCAAAACCTCTAGGAAAGAGGGTTATTCTCCAGCAGACACATTGTATGCTGCTAGAAACAGAGGTAGAAAGGGAAATAATTAAAACCAGTGGAAAATAATGAGTGACATTCTCTCCAACAAGGAGGGCACATGGACCAAATCACAGAGCTATCACACAAGCAAACTGTGCTTAAGTCTCATGTACAGAGATGCCATGGACGCTTCAAGTTAGAAAAACACCCTTTAAGGAAAAAACCCTGCAGATTCTGAAGTGGGCATTCACAGCCATTTGCTGTATAAGAATAGGAATTGTTGCTGAACAAGCACCAATCTAAGCCTAACACAAATATTTAATTTATTTCATGCATCTTTTTCGTATGTCTTTTATAAAGACACCTTGAAATGCCATTTGGTAGAAGAGAATTATCCTAAAAACTGTACTCAATCAGTACTTCTGTCATGAAGTTAATGGTAATAAAACCAAAAGTAATCCTGGTAGCCCTAGAAGGCCATTCACCAGAAGGACCAAAGATAATTAATATTATCTAAGAATCACAGATTAATTTGGGTTAAAAGAGACCTCTGGGAGTCATCTGGTCCCAAGACTGGTTTCAACACTGAAGTTAAAGCACGTTGCTTAGGAGTTTGCACAGTTAATTTTGAAAGTCTTCGTGGATGGTGACTCCAAATTCTCTATGACCAAATCTGCTCCAGTGCTTAGCCACCTTGCAGTGAAACTTTTCTCTCTCTGACACCTGGCCACATCTGCTCTATAATCCTCCTTCAGGCACTGGAAACCTTGGTAAAGATCTTTCTCTCCTTGTTTTCCCCAAACAAAGGTCATGCACATCCCCACCTTGAATGTCACATCCTTAAGCCCCTCAGCAGCAGCTCTCCTTCTGGACTGTCCCCAGTTTGTGAGCATCCCTCTTGTTATTGAGGGGACACAACTGGAGAGATGTTCGGGATGCAGCTTCAGAGGCACCGGGTGGAAGGGAGCAATCGCTTCCCTTGTCCTGTTGGCTGTATTCCTGCTGACACAGCCTGCTGTGTGGTCAGTGCTCACTGCTGGCTCACACTGAACCTCCTGACTCCCAGCAAAGCTCCTACCTTTAGGTATTACTGTTAGTAGCTGCCTTCAGCAGTCAGCCCCAGGATGACTGCTGCGTGGGGTTACTTTTCCCCAGCTGTGAGAGTTGACATCTGCTTTTAAGACTTCATGAGAACTCCACCTGGCTTTTTATGTGAATATGGACACTATTCAGACTTTCTTTTCACATTTTTAGCTCTTTAATGCAGGATTCCAACTGCAAAATACTCGCAGTTATTGAACTCTGCACAAATGTCCAAATCTAAACAAACAAACATGAAGCATCCAAAAATATTTCCCCCAAAAGGACAAACTAGAAGCAATTTCTGATTATAGCAGCTGAATTCTCCAAGTCCCTTAAAAAACAAAAGGGGGAGACAAAGTTTACTGGCTACTGAACACAGGAGTTTTATGCCCAATATAAACCTGTATATAATTATTAAAAATGACTAAAGCTGCCTCCAGTGGACGTTTTTAATTTCATTTGTTTGGAGAGCTCAGTTCCAACATTATTGCCCATCTCTTTTGGTGACTTGACTATCAGACTCAAGAATTAACCTGTCGAAGTGTGTAAGCAACAAATAGGTATTGATTTACCTGGACATTGCGATAGGTGCCTGTATTTCTACCCTGTAGTCTAGTATGTGAGTAAAAGATAAGTAACATCATGCAACAGAGTTCCTGAAAACTCCAGAGGTCAGAATTGAAGTGTCACTGCTACAAGAACCTTTTGTAAGTAGGTTTTCCAGCCACTTGACTTATGCCCTAGATCAGGAACTGATACAAATTTGCATGTGCTGACTTGAAATTGCAGCATTAGCTTCAAGTACTGACAAAAAGGGAACTAACACACACACCAACCTCTTTACACCCATCTTTAATTGAAACTTTACAATAATGCATTTCCTACCTTAAAAAAAAGGAAATTAATAATCGATCCAAAATGTGTTATTCTGCCAGTCAAAAACTGCTTTGGAAAAAATATCAAGTAGGAAAAGTTTAGCTTGTCTGAGTAGGTTTCACAGACATTTTTGTACCCAAATTATGACACCATGTCCGGATCCCTTTTAAAAGAAGAAGCTAAGAAGAGTCATTTCCTCTTGGCAACAATGCTGAGTGTCAAAATAATCTTCTTGTAAACTAAAACCGGTTTCCCACCTTTTCAGTTCTAATGGCCAGATAGTTTTCATTCATCTCCATTGGCTTGTGCAGCATTACAGTGACATAGCACACAGCATGAGCAAAATCTGCATCAGACAAAACTATGCAGATTTTTCCCAGTTTCTAACCTCCAAAAGATTATGTTTCAACAATCTGATCCAAACAAGGTGACCTACCTCAAGCTTAAGTGATGCACAAGGAAATTAAGAATTATATTGTATTAGTATATCAAAGTTCAGTGGCAAAAGGTGCAACCCAGTCCCTGAGCTAAGCAGTTAAACTTCTTACATCACAAATAAGATGCACATATATTAGCCTAGAATTCAGAGAAGCTAAAAGTCAACTAGCAACTGCGAAGAAAAGGCATGTCCAAGAATCATAAATTGAAGGACGATACAACTGCAACACAAGGCAAATATGAAAACACTGACAACAGTAACATCAAGGTCACACAGAAAATGCCAGGAATGGAAATTCTCAGCCAAAAAAAAACCCACCACCAATTTTCAAATACACTGGAAGATACAGACTTTACTTTTGCTAGTAAATCAGGGGTTATATGTCATCATAGCTATATGAGGCCACTTCCTGTTCAAAATCATACATAGAATACACAGGAACCAAGAGAAGAACCTGAAACCCATCTAAATTTTGTAAAATGCAAATGCTTCTAAGACAAGAGATGCTTCAATAAGAGCCCAAAAGAGAGCCCATTACCAACTGATCAAACAAAACTAGTATGGGGTCACTGATTTTTACTTCTGAATGTAACTCTAACAAAGTTAAATAGAATAATTAACTAATAACCACACTACTGACTTTGTAAGGAAAAAACCAATACATCCAACCCCGCCAAAAAGCCCTAATACTTACTCCAGATAACCTGCTCCTGTTTCAGTCTGACTGTGTACTGAAGATACTTCCATTAAACATTGTTTTCTTATTATTACCCTTGTTTTCTCAGAAGGTTCCACAAGGTGACCCAAATGTGACCTAAAAAAAGCAAAACACAACATGTCATTAACCTAATAAGAAAATTCAGCAATTTCTAATTGATTTAGTAGTGATCTTAACTTTTGGGGCAGAAATATCCAATTAACCCCACATTTTCATTCTCTTCAAATGGTACAACAATAGTAAAGTCAGTATTATTCACTAACACACAAGCAAACAGATCAATGTCAAGTCCTCAAATGCTCCATTACTAGGAACAAAGAAGGAAAGGAAAAAACATGTTGGAGTTGCCATTTATTCTCACAATACAGGTATGGCAATCAGTAATTACACCATAAAGACATGGTTTAGCTACTACAGGTATTTTTAAATTTGTGTAGACTCGATTTGGGTCAGGTCCACAGACAGAAGAAAGGGAAATAGAGTTGTCTTCACCTTCCTAACACATCTTCTCTTTTACATGTGGCTGTAAGCTAATCTTCGTGGGTTTTTGAAGAGTTTAATGCCATCTGTATTTCTATTGTGGAGAATTTAAGCTGATGACACAAGTGAACCCATCTTCCTATTCATATTTCTACCTGTGAAACAGCAGGAAAAAGGTTCAGTAGGTCTCCTCTTACCAGCATCCTTCACACATACAGGACAAAGCAGATCCACAGAGCCAAGGCATCATTTCTATTTAGCTCTACCTTGCTAACCAGGCTCTCAACAAAGTAACATACACAAAAAGTATTTAAAACCCCCTTGAGACCAAAGCAGTGCTATCAGTTTGCACTGATACTATTGGTTTGTAGGCCAAGCCACAAAACACAAGGCATGTAACTACACTCCTCCTCCCATAAACAATTCTGTTTCTAAACCACACTTAGTAGTACACATTGTACTTGTAGGAACTCAACGTGATCAGGAACCAAGGCTATCATTCCTTTTGTCCTATGCAGACCAGAACCTCTATAGGAATCAGTATGTAGAGCACTCTGAAGCAACTTAGGTTTCTTCAGCTGCTTTGAGGGAAAAGTAGTTGCTTCCCATCTGCTTAAGTCTGGAAAGAATAAGTTACTGCTCCATGCACAACCTTTTGAAACAACCTGGTGGTGCATAAAGGCATGTTCTAGTCCAGAAACTTCTCGTTGTTAAAGCGTAAGAGCCTGCAGCAGGCAATAGCCAAAAAGGAGGACTAGAGAAAGCAGAGGCATATTTCTAGAAAGCGTGGGATTTCTAAACCTTACAGGATTTAGAAATTACAAGGACAAAGGAACAGTGTGAATCTCTCATAACCAACGCTAAAGCACCAGTCTGCCACTAACATTCTACAGCCATGTCACTGTTTGCTTTTATGGAGTCAGAAAAATCAGAACCAAAACCTAGTGGCCAGAAGGCAGGAGCCTGGGAGGTGTGAAGCGCCTTGTACTACAGAGATGAGATGAACAGTCACTACTTGCAAAACTCCCACCTGAGGAAGCACTCAGGTGGGCTCAAAGGAGGGACACAGTGTATGTCTGAAGCACAGTGCCCTGGGGCAGAAGCAGGATTTTAACTAAAGCGCAGATATCCCAACCTTCTAGAGCTATCTGCCTAAGCAGTCACATGATGACAAACCAGGTGGTGGGAGCCTAACAACCATTCTAAATCCATAGGAAATGTTTCATGGAAAACATACCAGCACCAACATAATAAAGAATAGTGCTTTGAAATTGCAGATATGCCGCTGCTGGTGTGTACGATGTAAACTTACCCTAACAACAACAACGACTTCCACAGAGGTTGGCAAACTGCATAGAACCATCCCAAATGCACTGTAGGAACCACAGGCAAAATGCGCCAGCACTGATACACTCATAACAACTGTGACCTTATTTCTTTCCTATTAGGGTACTGTGGTAGATAGTACCATACTATCTACCCATTTTATGAAGTTCATCAACGGAAACAATGTGTAACACATGTTGTCAGATTTCTGGACTAAGAGTGCATTTTATGAAATAACTTGAGTACTTGAGCACTAGAGGAGGAAGCAGTCATATCAGTGCTGCCACTTCTGCTCAGAGCCACCTTCTGTCTCAATTCTTTCCTTTCCCTTCACAGCACATAGTGCAAACTGTGACCTGAAACAGGAGGTAGCTGCTTGGCTCCTATCATGCTTTAAGTCATGCCCATCTTAGACAGTCAACCTGCAAAACTCTATTCATTTCTAAGACACTGGTGAGGCAAGGAGAGTTAATGCTTCTCATGCTTTATTCAGAATTTGGTGAGAAATAAAAGAAATATGTCTTAGCACAGTGCTCAGTATACTGTCATTCAACTTGAGGGGTAGGCACATGCATAAAGCCCAGAAAGTATCTAGGGTGCATGAACCGTAGACATTTAATAAGCCAGTACATTGTGAACAGCTCCTGTCACAGTGTATCAGTTCCAGTGTTTGCCACAGTCTCTTGCTTGCTAGATTGCTGCTCGCTTCCCTACAGCTCTGTCCCTGTTCCTCTCTATTCTCGCAGTAGTTTGCTTCTCTGCTGCAATTCCGACATGACATAGACAAGAGGCTTCCTGCTGGTCCTCTGCAACCAGCTGAACCCTGAGGATAGACAGGGGAATGGCTAGCCCTCCAGACCTTGAGGCATTTCTGATGTATACAGGCAAACTACCCACTACTAGATATGACCATTAGAAAAAAACCCTTCTTACAGGTTGACAACGTGCAGCTTCTTTTTTCTAGCTAACCAGCCTTCCTCATTTTTCAAAGGTTATGAGAGATGGTTATCACATAACTGCAGATCACGGTCACGATCAACCTTCCATATGCCAGTTCACTTGCTACCTTCAAAGCATGCATGGGGAGTTTTTCGAAGGCTGGTGATTACATTAGCTAACAGACACTCTGCTGGCCTTTCAACTACCATGAACAGCTAGTGAGAACTCCAACTGCACAAGAAACACACAAGCATAAACACTGGGAACAGAGTGAAGGTCAGAAAGACTTGAAGCAAATGCCTTGAGCAACGAACACAAACTGGACTCTGATGAGCACACACCTTTTCCCACTGCATCTCTCTGGGGAACACGGGAAAGACAACTGTCATTGGATAGTACAAGTGGGGCCTTCTTCAGTGGATCTCTCTTGACTGTGAGCTCAGCCAAGAACATCACATCACAAAACCATCTTGGGCACTTGCCCATACCAATTCTACAAAAAGTATCACCACAAACCTAACAGAAACCCTACTCCATTTCAGGTTACAACTTCTGCATGAGAAAATTGATTTTCCATGATAATAATTTTTTGTGAATCCTTTCATTATACCTTAATTACATAGATCATCTTTATGCAAATCACAACTGGTTTGGAAAAACAAACATTAACAATCTTACAAACTAGTTCAGGAATGGTGGCACTCAGAACGCCTGAGACAACACAGAAAAGTCTACAGTTGTATGGTGTGGACTTCTTTATGTCCACAGAAACACTTATGAATGCATGAATTAAAAAAACAAACCATACCACAAAGGAAGAAAGGGGAAAATGTACAAGAAACTTTTGCCTAAAACTCCTGTGTGGTATTTAATGTAAAACAGAAACAATTATAAGCCAGGGGAACTCACAAAGAAATTAAAACATAAATCAATAAACAAACAAGGGGGAGGGGGGAGAAAAATCATTCATAAGCAGTACAAAATGCCACACAGAAATTACTGGGCTAATTTTGGCACTCTGGTCTTCCATCCTGTAACAATTTCTAGACGCAGGAGATGGGCTGCTCTGTGAATTCTGCCGGAGCACACAAAGAAACCATTTGTTAGAAAGGATACTCTGCATGTGCTTTAGGGTAAGGAACTTTGAGTGGGTTGAATGACATGGCATAGCAGTTCCTTGAGTATCTGCCTCTCTGCAAATCAGTCTCCTGCTCTGGAACAATGCACTGAGGAAGGCATCAGGACCAGCACTGAGAGCACTAGGAGATGTTCTGGACAGCAACACATAGAGAAACATACAGCTAGGGTACAGCTGTATAGCTTTTGGGTCACATCCTCAAAGCTGTCTTGCACATTTCCTTCTCTCAATAGTACTGAAGATTGGACAAGTGAATGTGAAGCTGAATCAGCTGCTGTAGCACCCACTCAGCAATGAAAAAACCATTTCACCAAGTCTGAGACACGAGGAGGACTAGCCATCAGTGAATACACCTAATACCTTCAAATGAAAAGAACACTGAGAAATATAAAGCAACATTCTTACCCCTCCTTCCTCAGTCTTAACTTTCGAGAATAGGCTCAAAATTCTTCAAGAATGCTTGCTATCAGGAATTAAGCCATTATAACCCAAGCTGAGCAATTACACCAGTAAGAAGGAGAACTTGCAGCAGTATGCATGTGGCTGAATCATGGCAACATGCACCTTCCTCATATCGCACATCTTTGTGCAAAGGCTGAAAATGCAAATTAAAACCTGAAGTTGAAAAAATGATTTCCTGTGTGTGGCATAATGTTACGTGCAGACTGATCCAAAGAGAGGAACCACACGTAAACATCACCCAAATTATGCAGTGCCCATAGTCTCTTCAACAGCAGAGACCAGTTTTGACCTTTTAAAGGTGACATTTCTGCAGTAATATCAAGAGACAAAGTAATTTACTGATAATAGTCAGCATATTGTTATATACACACAGCAATGTTCTTCCTTGTGTTCGAATTTCACAGGTGCTGGTTAAAAACCAGTATCACCCTTAAATAAAAAGCTTCAACCTTATCAGAAATGTGTCACTTGAAAATGCAGACCACAGTTGCTCTACGAAACCCACCTGACTCATCCAAAACCTTTTTAACCAAACCAAACATACATCTACAAGCTCTCATCGTGTAAAAATACCCACAGAAAACTAAAACTACCAAACAAGCCAAGACAGAAACTGCAGAACACCAAGCTCTAAGCCAAAAGAGTTGCAAAGAGAAATCTATGTCAGAGCTACAAGTCAGTTTAAAGACTTCAGACAGACAAAACGAAGACCACAAAGCGTTTTCATGAATAACTAAAAAATATGGGGCAGTGTTACTCTTGAAGTTACACGGACAACAGTTTGAAACATGATTTGAAGCTAAATTCAGCCACATCCTCATTAAGAAGATCTCAATATCATAACTATGTTTATCCAGTGGGTGATTCAGAGCAGGAGCTCTACTCAACTGCTATGAACCACTTTTTATCAAAGCCATGTTTGCTCGACCCAGCCAGCCAGCCTCACAAAGCTACAGCCCACCTCTGTGAAACTCCCTTCAGTGTCCAAGAGGCCTACTTAAAATAACTTGATATTCACACAAGCACATATTTACATGCTCTGGAATAAATCGGATGGTTTTGTTATTTGGTTACACACACTGCTGAATTATTTTCAGTTTAGAACTGTAAGAAAATACTAAAAAAGAACTTGCAAGCTTTCATCAACTCTATTTTTAAAACACTGATTTCTAACAGGGTGTCAGTTACTGACATCTGAATTTAATTCATGGGAGAAGGAGAATCCCTCTGTAGAAGCACTACATCCTGGTGGTGCTCAAGGTTCAGTAGCCCAATAATCCCCCTACTCACTGTAGTTTAGAACTCAGTATGATTGAAGTTGTGATGCAGATGCCAATCTTCTGTCCTTATGATAGTCAACAAAAGAGCAAAAGATGTCACACTGATACTGGCACTGGAACATGAAGGACCCTCAACTAAAGGAGCAAAGATACTTCCAGGTGGCATCACCTGCAGAGCTTAGAATCAGCAAACAAAAACCTAAACAAAAATAACTGCTGTTTTCCCAGAATGATTCTGCTCTTCCCCCTTCAAAAGAAACACCTCTGGGCAGAGCAGAAGGGGAACACATCATCGCTGTTAATGAAGCTTAACAATAAAACACTAGCACATGGCATATTTCCCCCTCTCATTCTCTTCGGCAACCAGTCCTTCTCTGATTTGAGTGCAGTGTACTGAAATAGAGATTGTCAAAGTCCGTCTAAGCAGGAGACTCTGCAAATGTGCTCAGTATTACAGTGCTTACTGCCAGTGCCAATAACTTACAATGACAACTGTGGAACACCTAAACGTCCTAGGCCAGATTCTGGGCTGGAGAATGCATTAGATCTGAGGGTACTCCAGAGTTCTAGAGGCACAAAGTCTTAGGTGGCATGTGACCATTTTATAAAACCAGCAGTGTTTGTATGATTTCAGATGACTCACGAACAAGTGCTTAGATTTGCTTTGTACTGATTCAAAAATATGGAGACAAATGAGTAACACTTTCCAGCTCATTTCCAGTTCCATTCCAGTTTAGGACACAAGTGATTACCCAACTGGTTCAGTAGCTCCAAAGCTGGTGACAAAGAAATTAATAGCTTAGATTGAACAGATTCATCCATGTGAAGATGTAAGCTGCCCCACCTCCTCCAGGGCCCACACATCCCTGGCACCTCCAGGCAAGTGCTGCAGCTTTTCTAAATCTGGTTCATTAGATCTGGCTTACAGAAATGAACAAGTAGAAGCCATGGTCACACAGCAGCGCTCCTCCAAGAAATCCATACCTATATATGCACACACATGCATACACACGCAGAGTGTGAAGCTCAAAGGCTTGAGGCTGAGCTAGCATAACCACCAAGCAGTAGTTTAAGCAGGTCTAAACAAATCCACTACCCTGCACAAGCCCTTGTGACATCTACAGAGATGTTAGCAAGATCTCATGAAGTGCTAGTCAACTGGTCCACAATCGCTGCATGCCCTCAGCAGTCTCACTACCAAAATTCATCTTTCTGAATACTGAAATCGATTGTAAGCAATAACAAAAGAAAATCTGGTTTTGCATGGGGTTTCATTACATTTAAAGCAGTGTTTGAGAACGGAAGTCTTGGGGAGAGAGGTGCTGATTGCCAGCAGCACAGCAATTTGTGTACCTGTGAGATGGCAGTGAAGCACTGGCACTGGTTCTTTTGGTTCTGTCTCACACAATTATGCCCCATACTTTTCTTCTAAAACCTACTTTTGAAGCTAAACTAATTATTGGGCATAACACAGAACACAAGGACTTGTTAAGGAACAAAATCACCTCCACGCTATCATTTTTGACCAAAAATGTTTTTAATCTAAATATTCATTTAAAGAGCTTCAGGCCATTTTCAGGCACTCTCAAGTTTATGAAGTCCTTCTCCACGATTTCCCACTGAGAGGCTTCAGCTCTTTAAGATTTAAGGTACAGAGCTCCTGCTGACTAAGCATTTCCTTAGAATTCAGGACACCTGAGCACAGCTCTTATTGTTGCTGCATTTTCTGCTCACTAGTGTGTCATAGATGTAAAAACACTGCAAAAAAACCTCCTGGTTCCACCTAAAAGTTATTTAATTAATAAACATCCACTTGCATTTTAAGCAGAGAAATAGAACAGTGAATCTTCATCTTAGCTCTACAAAGGTCCTATCACAATTATTTAGTTATCTGAAGTATTAGTAGGACCACTTGTGATTTCTCTTTCTTCTGAACTCTTCTGTGCAGTCTGTTTTCTTCACTGCTTTCACAAGCTCATGTTTCACTTCCCATTTACATTCTACTAAATGTCTGCTCTGGCAAGACCATGCAAATTTCTTCCTATTTCATTCCCAAATTCTGCTTTTTGTTGTATGCATCTTTAGTTTCATATAAATGAGAAGACATGAATAGAGTTACACAGCAAGACTAAGCAATTATTTCTCAATACTTAACTGTAATGAGCCATTTTGTGAAGCTGCCTGCCACTCTGCTCCAGATATGTTTAAAGGCTTTGCTCTTTCGGATTAAAACAAACTCCAAAGCATGGATTGCAAAAGATTACGAACAAACACTGTAGTGTCCAGCTAACTGTACTTCAAAGACACGCTGCAGTCAAACTTGCTGTTTGACTTCAAATATTGCCACCTGACAAATATCAACAGTATTTCATCACTAACATCATGTATATAGTCAATACTGTCTGTAAATAGTCACTAATAGTATTTTTTGTGCTGAAGGAAAAATTCAAGTATCTAGCAAATGCAGTTTACCTTCAGCTATATCCCTAACTGGAAAGCAAATCTATGAGGTTCCTTCATGTAACAAAACTGTAGATTTTAGTTTGCTTTTGCTCCCCACTCCTGCTTCCTTCAGGCAGGTATTGCCCCATCCTCAGGCACTGCAAACTCAACAATGTTAACAAAGGGGCTGCAAGTTACATCCCACAAGGTATAAATTCAGGTTTCCAGCATGGTTACAGAAACCTTCCAAGAACATCAAGTGTCTTACAGAACAGAAAGGATAAGTACCAGCAGGGGACTGTGGAAGGAAGAGCAGCAGGGGCTGAACAAAGCAAGGACAAGCACTCTCCTGCTCCAATTAGCCACTCAACAGCAAACCAGAACTACATCAAAAGGGATGGCGAAAAACAGGTAAAACTGAACAGAAAACTAATAGCAAGCCTAAATACAAGTTGGGGATTTTGGTTTAATTTCTACACTTCCTCTGAAATACTGAATTACAGAAGCTTTACGATGTCCCTATTCCTCCTTCAAATTATGATCAGCAGCACAATATCAGTGAACAGTTTAGAATGGATCTGGGAGTGATTTTGAGACTAAATTTTCTAACATGAAATTAAACAAGTACATTCCCAGGTTCAAATATAAACCTTTGCATTAATATCTGCATTTATAGCAAGATTATTTTATCCCTTTCAATATAATAAAAGCTGGAATGCAAAAATATCTTGGTAGACTGCTCCCTTTAATGCCTCTTTACATAAAAGTTCTATGTATTAAACCCAGGAATAATTCAACAAGTACGCAGCTACCAGGCTCTGCTCATGGATGTTAAAAACCAAACAAGAATGCACACAAAAAACCCAAACAAACCTAGAGTTCAAGTCTGACTTTGGACCTAAAAGTCCATATGAATAGTATTAAGATGTTTCACACTGCTTTTAGCTACATCACCTCAAATTATAG
Source organism: Bolborhynchus lineola (assembly GCA_025448015.1). Lineage (NCBI taxonomy): Eukaryota > Metazoa > Chordata > Aves > Psittaciformes > Psittacidae > Bolborhynchus > Bolborhynchus lineola. The sequence continues at coordinate 22,715 of JAOEHX010053050.1, read as the reverse complement.
AGCACTTGGTGCAAAAAAAACCCCAAAACAACCAGCCAGAAACCTCTACCTTCATCAGCTGCAATGCTCAGCATAGTAATTTAGACTGTATGACAGTTTTCAGCTTCCTTCATTAATGAAAAGGTTTCATTAAAGAACTATCTTCTCTACAGACATATTTCTGACAGAAGTAAAAGCTTTCTGTGGCATCAGAGAACACTGCAGGGAGAAATTTACTTCTGTACCTGGAGCTGTGACTTCCTGTAAGTACCCTTTACAGTGCATTGCCATGTGCATTCCCCTCAGTGAAAACAGTGGCAACAGCTATGACCCTGTGTGATAGCACCACTGGCACAGCATACAAACACTTGTGGAATAAACTTCCTCCATAAGGACGGCAGTCTGCTTGGCAAGTGAACAACTGCATACTCTTGGTATCATAGATGCTATGGTGAACAGAACTGCTCTAACCAGATTAAGAACAATTCTATATTCAGCATGATCATATTGCAAAGCAATTCCTGACATTATAATGACCCATGAACAACAGGATGGAAAGAATAAAACACAACCCTCTTGAGATTCTCTGCAACATCTGTAAAACCACAAGACTAAAGAGGAACTTGACAAAGGCTGAACTGAAAATAATCTGTGCTCTGACATTTTCCCAGGGGCATGGTGTGGAAGGACTGAGAAGAGGATGCAGCAGGTGCATTCTGGGGAATGCATTTATCCTCCTGCTACCACTGAATTATGAGATCAGCATTTGCCTCAGTTTCTGGCAATAGGTACCAGAAAACAGCTCCCTTTCCCCATAAATGAGAATGAGCTCCTCCTTCTTCCAGAGCAGACCACTAGAGAGACTTTCTTTTGACAGCCACTTCACTACACCAGAACAACTTTCTGCTCCAGAACAGGTTGTTTCAACTCCAGACAACAGCAATAATAATACAGGAAGTGTGTAAACCTGGGCACACAGAAGAGCACTGGAGCAGGAGAATTTGAACTTTAGTAATCCTTAAAATGTGTCATATTAACCAGAAATCAAAAAGTGTCTCTTGCAAATTAAAGCAAAGGCTTTTTCAAGTGTTCAGACAGTGACAGTTTAACCATGTTAAAAACTTCTCACCGCCACACTTGACAGCCAGTGATTTCTTTACCAAGGCGTGCAAGTCTTGAGCACAGACTCAAAAACTATTTGCCTTAAGTCCTTTCCAGTTCTCTCACATGGTAAGTCAAAAGAAAACAAAGGCCCTCCTATAATCCCATTTTACTTGTCACAAGTAAATCATAGGAAAGGAGAAAAGGTACACCACAGAACAACAGAAAGTTAAATAACACCTAATACCGTGTCACTTGCCACCAAGACATCTTTCTTCCGATTAACTAGGTCTGTTCATCACCAAAACGTAGAAACTTGAGCTGAAAGTTCCAGGATTGCTGCCACTTCTGAAAACTCTTCTCTTACCTAATAGGTTTAGCCAACCACACTGCCTGTTTTTCAAGAAAACCACCACTACGTAGGTAGAAACCCTTTATTACTCCACAAATACACAAATAAAGTTAAAAAGCAGAGTACAAAATAGCAAGCTAGTTTCCTGGCGAACAAGCCCCAACTGAATCAGCAATGAAGAAGCAGATTTTGGCATCAAGGGGGTGGAAAAAATTCCTAACACTTGGTATATATTAGGCCTGGTTCTTTTGAGCTTTATCAGCATTAGCACACCCAGCCTGCACATCTCATTCTCCTGACCCAGGAACCCCAGAAGACCAGTCTTAAGCCCCAGTATAGCAGTATTCTAAAGTTGGCAAGTAGTGATAGGAAGACAAAAGAAGGCACCAAGTGCTGAGAGCCTCTTTAAATCCTGTAGCTGCACGAAATAGAAGTTAACGAGCTATCAAAGTACAAGTAAATCTGAAAATGCAGTGAAGTGATTTGTGAAACTCACATTAAGAAGAAAGTAGCTTGAGGACACCAAATTGATTAGCTGCAGTGATACACTAAGGCAAGAATTGCTCTGCCTTCTCATGAAATTTACCTAGAAGTTAAGTGGAACAGGAGTATTAACTCAGAGAAAACAGCTATAAATAGAAGGGGGTTAATCACTCAGATTTCTATTCCCATGACAAGAATACACTAAAGATTCTAACTTTTTAGTCTTTTAATATGATGCTTTTAAAATACCTGCTGTACTACAGTCTGCTGCTACCTACTTTTATGAATAATGTCTCCTTTTGTAATACAATAAAGAGGGTTTTCTTTCAACAAAAGCATTTTCCACAGATACTAGGCAAAGTGAGGCTGTGCATCAGCTCAGGTTATATGTGGCCACTTAAATGGATCTTTTTAAATGTGGCCACTTAGAAATACATTTACTTTTTATCCATTCTAACATAAAGCACATGAAACCTACTTGCTATTCATTACAAACACCATAGGTGCTACAACCTATTTTTCAATTAAGCATTTGTATTTATCCTAAACCAGGAGAGAATCACAGAATTGCTAAGGTTGGAAAAGATCTTTAAGATCAAGTCCAACCATTACTCCAGCACTGCCAAGCCCACTATTAAACCACGTCCTTAAGCACATCTACACATCTTTGAAACCCCTACAAGGGATGACAGTTGACACTATGCATGTTGAAGGACATAAACACAAGTTTACCCAAGCAAAGACACAGTATAGATGGAAACACACCATGATAACCAAACTTCTTTAAGCTTGAACAGTAGCCATGTGACACGCTTGGAAACAGAATCTAGTAATCACAAAACCCTAGGCCAGTGTTTTACCCACAGTATTTCTCACTCAAGTAAATTAAAGTTGAAACTTTCAAATTAAACAAAATGGAGTAAAATACAACACACAGAGAAAGAAGTTCTCCATTTAAAGAGCGGGCATAGATAAGGACCTCAGTTATTTTGTGGTGAACAGCAAACTGAGTATGAAGTGGGTTGTAATCCAGCCTATCTGCAGTGATAAAGTCTGAAAGCACCCAATAGGCACATTCAATTTCCAAAGACAGAGAGCTGTTAGCAAGTCTTGATGAATCTACTACAAACTCAGATGAGAAATTATGAGGAAAAGACTTGACTGTGGTCTTCACATTGTTTCTAACGTTTTTAAATCAGATCTTCACATTCTTGCAAATCTTGCTTCTCCCAAAGGATGCAATTCCTGCTAAATGCCCTTCCCTTTTTATGCAGTACTTTTTTTGCTCTTCTTAATCACTGCAGCTCTTCATACACTGGGTTTATTTACAGCACCCAAAGGAAGTACAAATTACTATAGCTATCAAAACAGACTACCATATGAAAACAAACCATGTTTATATACTCGTGTCAGCTGAACTCTTACAAACTTTGGCAGAATCACATTGCTTATTGAAAAATGGTATTCTAACACATAAAGATTCAACAAAGAAAAATGCTTTCATTATTACTCAGGTAAAAAATAAAGTCAGAGCATTATGCTGAGCTCACAAAAATATTCAACATAGCTCGAGAGCAGCTATCCAAGTGCAAATGTTTTTAATAAAAAATATTACTTCCTTCTATCACTACAGTACTTCCGAAGTGCTGGGGAAGTCAAACTGGCTTAGGATGAAGCCTCGCTGTATTACATGCAGCTTAATACACATTTTAATAATCATCTCTCTTCATCTTCAAATAACATTTCAAATTTTGCAACAGTTTACACACAGCTTGGAATCATGATATTCTTATTTAATGAAAATTTAGCTATGTAGATGGATGCAGCTTATCAGCTTATTAAAGGGTCTTTTTTTATTTTCAATAAAATATAAAAGGGCTTCTGTCAGAAGCATCGTATCTGCCTTATGTGGATATTAAAAAGAAGCTGGACAATATCAGCCTGTTGACAACAGATAATCAGTCTCTCCCTATTCTTAGTAATGACAACAGAAAGGAAAGTCTCCTTTTTTTGTTACCAGAGTTTTGTGCCAAAAATTAATGCACCATTTGCTGCTGACAATCTGCCAGACTAATGATGCCTTTCTTCACTCAAGAGGGTTCAGAAACCACTACTCACTTTCCAGTCAGCATCTATCACAGATTCCCAAATACAGTCCTCCCATGAAAAGAAAACCAAGGCAGCTTTTCTCACATATACACACCTCTTCACACTTGAATTATTACCACAAATAAATAATTGAAAATATATCAGCAGGCACAGATGAGGGTTCTTCACCTCCCGATATTATGGCTCAATCCTAATGTCATGGGACACATGAAACTTAGATTCAAACATAGCAGAAGAAAACTGAAAGAATAAAATCATACAATCACAGAATCATTTCAGCAGCAAAAGACCCTCAAGATCAAGTCCAATCATTAATCCAGCACTGCCAAGTGCGACACTAAACCACGTCCCTAAGCACCACCACGCCTACCTCTTTTAAACACCTCCCAGGAATGGTGCCTCCACCACTTCCCTGGGCAGTCTGTTCCAGCGTCTTATCACCCTTTCAGGAAGAAATTGTTTCTGATACCCAGTCTAAACCTCCCCTGGTGCAGCTTGGGGCCATTTCCTCTCCTTCTATTACTGCTACCTGGGAAAAGAGACTGACGCCCACCTTGCTGCAACCTCCTTTCAGGTAGCTGTAAGGCTACATTTCCAATTCTATTCATTTCATTAGGTTCAGGCTCATCATTGTGTGTTGCAGATCTCCATGAATTAGTAACAGGACTTACATTCCACTGTGTCTGACTGACATTTGGCTATTTCATATGCCTCTATGGACTGCATTCACATAAACGCACTATCTCTGTTCTGTGTATGAAATACCTCCTCTTTACTTAGAGGATCCCTGGTTATGACTCAGACAATCCTCTTTAAATATCATAGAATCTATCAGATTGGAAAAGACCTTTAAGATTATCAAGTCTGACCTTTACCCCAGCACTGCCAAGTCCACCACTAAACCATATCACAAATGGCCTAGTCTACAAGTTTTTGAACACTTCCAGGGACAGTGATTCCACCACTGCCCTGTCCAGCCTGTTCCAATGCCTGACTGCCCTTCTGGGGAAGGAATTGTTCCTAATATCCAGACTAAACCTCGCCTGGCACAGCTTGAGGCTGTTTCCTCTTGTCCTATCCCTTGTTCCCTGGGAGAAGAGACCAGCCACCTCCTGGCTCCATCCTCCTTTCAAGTAGCTGTACAGAGTGATAAGGTCCCCTCTGAGCCTTCTCCAGACTGAACACCTCCAGGTCCCTCAACTGTTACTCATCAGACTTCTGCTCCAGGCCCTTCACCAGCTTCATTGCCCTGCTCTGAGCAGAGACCCCTCTGCAGAACCTTCCTACTCTCCAGCAGATCAACACTCCCACCCAACTTGGTATATCACCTGCAAGTTTATTAAGGGTGCACTCAATGCCGTCATCCAGATCCTCAACAAAGATATTAACCAATATCTTCACTGATTTCTTCAACTGCATCCTTAGCAAAGCATAAAGATAACTAGTTTGTAAATTCAGAGGTCCTCCTCTGCATCAGCTGAAACAGAAGGAAGAAATTCAGCACTAAAGGCTAGAAATACAAACACTCCAAACCCACATGATTTTCAGAGCACCACACAGTGGAGAATCCCGAAGGCCTTGCCTGCCTCACCAACACCCATTTAAGTCCATCTGGAGGGAAAAGCAAAAACACAATCCAAACCACACACCAAACCAAACATCTCAACACCAGATATTGCCAGCAATCTTCAAGTATTGAAACATACAGGATCCAACAGCTGACCTCCCAGCATCACAGTTTCTACCACGCCAACCCCCACATCTCTCTGGTGAGCCCTTACCGTAGCAGTCCACTCAGTTCCTAGCCTGGACCTCAACTGTGACTACTGGTTTTCTTCCCTCCCTCAGCTGTCACCAGAAAGTCCCTTATTCTGCGGATTCAGTTTTACAGAACATTATGCTCCATAAAGCATGAATTATTTCTAACACACATCCTCACAAGAGGACCCCTCCAGGGCACTGCAAGGAACACTAGCCTATGCCTCCAAGAACCAGCAGTCAGGACACTTAACACAGTGAAGACTCCTAAAATGGTTAACACACAGGCCCTTGATGTCTTTGAGGGCTGGGAAGGAAATGATGGAGGATCTGGGGAGAATGAATAAGCCAAGAGCAATAAATTTAATGACAGACTATAAGAAGAAAGAAAGAAAGAAGAAGAAAGAAGAAAGTAGAATCGCAGGAATACCAAAAGGTGCATGAAGTGGAAAAAAGGACAGGCATAAGGACCAAAGCGCTTTGCAAAGACAGAGGAAGGAATTTTGAGGCATCAAGCCAATCAGGAGGAGAACACAGTGCCCAATTTCAAAAGAACATTTTACGTGCTTCTTTGTACCACAACAACTTTGTACTTAGCTTTGAGTTTCTACTGACAACATTTACCTTACAGAAAACCATCATACTCCAGTACTTGAAAGCAGTCTTTTGGGCAGTTATTTGTAGCAACACAAATGCAATCAGTTTTTTATATCAGGTATGCTTTATGTTTTTCTGTTATTAACATCCTATACTCATAAACAGCAAATTGTTAACTGAAAACAACACAGCATGTTTTGAAATAGCCATCTTTCATTCTTAGGAAATAAAATGATGCAATCAGATCAAAATTTATCTCTCAAGCACCTTATTTATAAAAGATAACAAAGACATTGCTCAACAGATAGCTACCACAAGAACTTCAAGCACTACAAACATTACTGGTTATTCTATATCCTAGGCACTTTGAACAATATTCTCCTAATCACCTGCATACTCTGGTTTTTAAACTGCTTCCAGTACTCTGCAGCTGCACACAAACACAAGTCTTCCACACTAACCCCATCAGAAACTCACTTGATAGCAGGACTGCGAGCCTCTTACAAAAAGTCAGGTCAATCCTACAGAATGCCAGCTATTGCACATTCCACACAAAAGCTTTCATGAACAACTGACTGGTCTTACGCCTATTTGTGAAGTATTTTATTGCTTTGTTAAAGACACCTTTCTATGTATTCAGCCAGCAAAGGGCTTTCAAAAAACACTGCAAACCAGCAAATGCTACACAATACTCTACCATAAAACCCAACAGACACTACTATTCTTATTTATTCTTATTAACTGACAAAACAAACAGTTGATACAAACTCCAAATGCACATAAACTAACTCAATGAGTCCTCTCATAGTCCTTTTTTTTAATCCAGTGGATATACGGTGCCTGGGGGCAAGGGGGGGGCAGGAATGACCCAAAGCCAAAGCAAACAGTGTAAGCTGCTCCTAAGGAACTCCACAACAGTTAAAAACCTTCATCAGCTCCAAATTAACACCTACCAAGAGCCTCTGCCTTCTGCTCTGGATACAAGAGTTCTGGGGCAGAAGCCTAGGAAAAACATTGTGAAAAGCTTAGACCTTTCTGTTTAAACCTTAGGTAGTCAGGGAATACCAGACCGGTTTGGGTTGGAAGGGACCTTAAAGCTCATCTGGTTTTAACCTCCTGCCGCGGGCAGGCACACCTTCCACTGGACCAGGTTGCTCCAAGCCCCATCCAACCTGGCCTTGAACACTGCCAGGGATGGGGCAGCCACAGCTTCTCTGGGCACCCTATGCCAGCACCTCAGCACCCTCACAGGGAAGAACTTCCTCATGTCTTATCTCAATCTCCCCTCTGTCAGATTAAAACCATTCTCCCTTGTCCTAGTGAGCCCCAAAAGATAGTCGTGAGAACACACTGACCACTCAAGTCCCAGAAAGAAACTGGAAATCACAGGACTGCAATCCTCTCCTCTCTTCCAGTGACTTCATGCAAAGAAGAAAGATACCACTACACAGAGGCCTAAAAATTAAACCAACAAGGGACAAGGCTGGGAAGAGGTGGGGTGGGTGGGTGTCCTATTATAGGATGTATCTTTCCCAACCAATTGTCATGGAAGGGATGGGGAATGTATTTGTACAGCTATTGTATGTGTACTAGTCACAATTCTTCACCATCTTTTAAATGTACTTTATCTTTAGAAGCAGATCTATTCCATCAGGTCAGCTCACTCCATTCCGCATTACAACACGCACAATTGAGTTACACAAGCACAAAACTAAACGCTGATATCTCTGATGGAGTTGAAGATACTTTGATGTAGGTCTCATAAAGCTACTCTCAAAATCACAATTAACTTCTGTAAATAGTAGCAAGTTATTTTGGAATCAGAAAAGAACCCTTTAGAGTACAGTTTTGTAGTGAAAATTTAATGCAATGCCAGTTTCCGAGCACATGCAAGTTCAACAGTTTCGAAAGAAACAAATGCCTTAAGTAGCAAATTTTTAGTAAGCATATTTTGCATCACGAGAAAAATTACAGTGCTCATAATTCTTGTGCTCGTTTTAAATGCCCAAAACGATTATATAATTTATCTATGTAGATTTAGCTCCAGAGACACAAAATTACTCCCAACTTCAATTAACTCACAATTCTAAGAAACTGAATAATTGAAAGTCTCACAGCTGCACCCCTCCCTTCCTGCCTCCCTCCTATTTAATGCAACTAAAAGAGATTTGGAGCACTCTCCCCTACAGCCAGCAGCCAGAGCCGTGAAGTGGAAGTAGCAAAGATGGTACCCGAAGACTGAGTCCTCTATGTGCAAACAACTAGAGTCAGGAAAGGCTGTATTCTGTAGCTAACAGTTCAACTTTGGCTACCTAGAACTGCCAAGACCAAACAAATAAATATGGACATACCCCTCTCCACCCAAAAAAAAGGATTATCAGCAGGAGACAGTATAATTGCTCCAATCTGCTTTTCAAAGGAAGCTTTTTTGACACATCAGTGCCACTATTTGTTTCTTTCATCTTTTGAAGCCACTATGCAAATACAATTCTTTTGGTAGCTACATATCCACAAGCATTTGCACATAACAACCTAGCTCTGCCACTCTAATATATGTAAATGGAAACACATTCCTGAATTTAGTTCCACCAGAGGTTGAGATATAAATATTTACCCACGTAAAACTGACAGACTGTAAAACAGATTATGTTTGTTGTGCCTAAACGAACTTGCACTTCAGGCATTATACAAATACATGTGACCTTCACCTTGCAGAACTTCTGCTTTGTGATTTCCGACAGACCGGTCACACTGGTACCTGCTGCTAACTGCAGACCCTTAGTATACACCTTAACAAGCCAAAGCTTTTGCTTACAAGTTGCTATTGTGATTTCCAAATTTACATTACTAAATAAAGTTAAATTTCTAAAGCAAGATGATTTTTGCCACCAGATGTGACTGAGTTATCAAAACAAACCATGCTGAAACTTCCACTTGGTGACGGACTGCGAGGATTAACAACAGCCACAAAACAAACTGTTTAATGCACTCAGGCCCTAACACTGAAACTGTTTTAGCCCTCCACAATTCAAAGTCCTCATAATCTGAGGCAACTGAGATGTGAGATGTACCATGTAGCACTACGTGTGTTCAGGCTCCAAGGGTACCTGTTTGAGTACAAACACACGTTTACTAAAAAAGCCCAACCAAGCAAGTTTTCCTATGTAACTGTGCAAATAATGCTTATTTCAGGGTTTTCTCTCCTGCACTGCTTTCACAGCAACTGCCAGCTGTGAAAAACGGTGAACTTCATGGTCTGCTGCTGCCAAGAGCAGCAAGTCAGAAAGTCCACCTGAAGCAGAAGCAGCCCCCTGGACTTTGCATTTAATACAGTGCCACAGCCCACAGCCGAGCAACCCACATTTATTTTCAGGAAAGTGAACTGGTGGCAACTTTCAGAGAGCTCAAAGCAAAGCTTCCACGTGTACCTAGACCTATGAAGAAGCACTTCAGCTACTTGAACTCTGTGCCTCTGCTCGCTGAAAAACAACACCAGCTTGCATTTCCACTCCACTGCTAAGTCACACCACTTAGTGCTCTTCCTGCACCCTCCTCGTGTATATAGCACTCTGACAGCTTGCGTTTTTACAGGATTTGGGGTTTAAACTTCACATTTGTGAAACAGAACATATTGCAGACATATGCAAATGATTCAAAACATGCACATTTCAGAAGCTTATTGACTATGTTTAACTTGCAAGAAAGAGCAAGGAGCAGTGAAATCAGGCAGGAGAAGCAGGACACGTTCTCTCTTTACTATAGCACAAGAACCAAAGATTTTTCTTTCTTTTTCTTTTTTAAGGCTTTCCTACACCAGAATTTGGAGTTCTGCCAAAAGTCTATAGACAATTGGAGAACTAGCAAGCGTATGACATCAGATATTCCAAGGAAGTGAAACCTGACTTAACGGAAGTGATTTTTGTTCAAGAAACCCAGATAGTTAAATAGGCATCAACAAAATATTTGAAGACCACATATGGAGGAAGTTCCTTTCTAAAAGATTCTTAAAAAACATTCAGCTCCAGGCTGAATCCCCACCCAAACACATTTCCCAGTCAATCCATAACAAAGCGCTCTTGATGCCAGTGATATCCCTGATATTCCTTTTTAAAAAGGCAAAAGAAAACCAGTTACCAAACAATTTTTGGTCAATAATCCTTTCCTTTCTTTCACTCTTCTGAAAAGCACTGCTTGCTGGCACGAAACTTCCAAAGCCTGGAAAGCCATCATCAGACTGAACTGAAGCCTCTAGATCCAAGTGTCCAAGTGACCTGGTGATTGATTCCCCAGGCACCTAAATGCATTCCATTCCACAGCCCTCTGCCAAATGTCTGGGTATCCAGTATTTCTCTATATGCAATCTTCCTTTAAAAGCAAGTGTGTTATAAAGTTTAATTTCACCTTTTAGCTAATCTTTGAAGACCTATAGCTGTGGGAGCCTAATGCCACAGATCACAGGCCAACCAAACTTCTGTGACACCCTTCATGTACTCACACAACCTTGAACCCTAAACTACAAACCTGAAAACATAAATAATACATGACTGGGGCTCCTAGCAATGCCCGGTGTCAGGAGCTTACAAAGCCTGAATAATTCTCACTATCAACAGGGTAATAGCAGCATTGATTTAGAGAGCGCTGAACGCTTACTTTGGCTACAGATGCCAATTTCAAACGAACAAAACTCGTCAATGAATCTGGTGACAAGAAAAGTGTAAATGCTTAAAGTTCTGGCAAAAAGAAAACCACAATAAGCTTTCCTGATTTTAGAGGGTATCCAGCAACACACGCACTGATGCTAGACAGGCCGTTCTGGCACGACGTTCTCCCGGTCTCTTTCAGGAACTTTTAGTGTACATTAGTCCCTTACACAGAAACTAGACCTCATTTATGGAAGAACTTAGCTGCCTGTTGAGAAACTACCCGATGGCACCACAGTGCCAAAGCGGTCGCCCCGCGGGCTGCACGCTGAACGAGCATCCAACTGCAAACACATAAACACCACTTTTTCCACACAAATTCCTGCGGTTCAGGACGGAAACAGCGCTCGGAAACTCAGCTGGAAACAGCCGGGGGCACCGAATGACCTGAACGCCCCTTAAGGATCACAAAGCGATGGCCAAGGGCCGTCAGGGAGAGCTTCTCCGCTGCTCAGCTTCACACACACACACCCCCCCCCCGTCGCCCGCACCCCAC